>JAOXNN020216885.1:0-54577 GCA_028571205.2 Hydropsyche betteni
CTACGATATAGGTATTAACAACTGTCTGTTGTGCGAGAAGAACTTTCTTTTGCACAGCAACCGTTGTATTTGATATGAATGAATACATATTGTCTTTATTTATTTGACTTGACATAAAATTATGAGCTCAATGCTCATAGACATAAATACCTGTTTAATTGTTAATTATGACTTCAATATTAAGAAACAGCTTGTAATATTTAAATGATAATTCGCAAACCCACCAAAATTGAGCTTAAACCTGAGGAGGACCAACAGGAATACGAGGAGTTTAAAAAGAAGCACCAGTTGGAATCTGGGAAGCTCAGCAAGACAGGGCTCAATATAAAAGAGGAGCGTATGAGCCATAGTCAGATCATCCAAGACTCAGGAGACCGGTCCAGAATGAACGTGCCGAACGACTTCTATAGAACCCCCAACAACCTGAGTAGCAACATGAGTTTCGATCGATAGGAAGGTAGAACCTCTTCGATCCCTGCCAACCAACTATTCTCAACCTTGCTGAACAATATCAGTAGCAGTGGGCAGCATTCTGGCAGTGGAAGTGAGTAGTGATCCTATTCCTCTTGGATACAAATTGGATCATTATCTTAATTGCATAGGTTTTAGCGTAATCAAAATAAAAATTTGAAATTGGGACAATAGTAGTTTTGATGTAATTAGCTAATCCAAATAGCTGAAAAAATTGACTTACCAAAAAGCTAACTCAACATAATAAATGATGTTTTTAAATCAAATTGTCTCAAAATGTAAGAGAGCGAACTAAAGTATTAGTTTTTAATTTGTTTTTGATAAGCACATTGAATATTGGATGCAACTAGCACAAGAGCCAGCATTAAAAATTAATAGTGATAAATTTCAACAATCAATTATGGAATCTGGAGCTGACAGACTACTCAGACTGGAAAGAGTGATGAAGAACACAGGAGGATAGTCTATCCGTAACAAGGAGCAATGGTTTAAACATAACGGGTGGGGCTACAAAGACACCGAATTCGTCATTGACTCTGATGGAGTTGTAAGAATCACTGGCAACAGGTATCAGTTTTCAGGCCAGAAAATGCCAAAGTTCAAGGAGTGGGCTGAAAAGGATGCTGGTATTGACACCTCAAAGGAAGTCCAAATTCAAACGAACATACCAATAGATCCTCCAATTAGGAATTAGGCCTTCTTAAAGGATATTGCTGGTAAGGTGGATTTCTTTACGGATGCCAGAATCACCAGAATCGACCACTCTCATGGCCATTCCCTCCAAGAAGTCTATATTCTTCGGCATGGGAAGTTCTAAAGGACAGTCGATTTGGTTGTTTACATCGCAGATCATAGCCAGGCAGAGTTCTTAATAAAGAAAGCAATAGAGCACGATGTTGTTTTGATTCCTTACGGAGGAGGAACCAATGTTACAGAAGCACTTATGTGTGAAAAGAGCGAACAGAGAATGATCGTGTCGGTTGACATGAACAGAATGAATAAGATTAAGTGGATCGACAAGAACAACATGATGGCTTGCGTTGAGGCAGGCATAATCGGAAAAGATTTAGAGAAGGAACTATCTAAATCTGGAGTAATGTGTGGACATGAACCAGATTCAGTTGAGTTTTCGACTTTGGGAGGGTGGGTGAGCACCCGTGCTTCAGGAATGAAGAAGAACCGTTACGGTAATATTGACGACATAGTAATTGGAATTAAAATTGCTACTCCTATCGGTACCTTCAACAAAAGCCAGAATGTCCCTAGAATGTCCTCTGGCCCAGACATCAACTAGTTCATCCTTGGTCACGAAGGCAATTTCGGTATCATCACGGAATGCATTATTAAGCTCAGACCTTTACCAGAAGTTCGAGTTTACGAGAGCATCCTTTTCCACAATATGGACGTCGGCACCCTGTTCATGTACGATGGTAATTACTTTCTAATACAGTATCCCAATCGAAGATATGGCCAGCCAGTCTCCGACTTATTGATAATAAACAGTTCAAATTCGGTATGTCCCTTAAAACAGAAAACCACAGCAAAGCTGTAGAATTTGTAGATAAAGCCAAGAAGTTTTTCGTAACTTAAATAATGAAATTCAACCCTGATCATATGACTCTGTGCACGATTGTATTTGAAGGAAGCAAATAATAAGTGGCTAATCAACAGAACAGCACTTACAGACTGGCTAAGAAGCATAACGGATTTAGAGCTGGAGCGTAGAATGGAGAACGAGGTTATTTCCTAACTTTTATGATCGGATATCTCAGGGATTTCGCTATGAAGTATGATTTTGTTGCTGAATCTTTCGAAACATCTATTCCTTGGAAGGATATCACTAAAATGTGCAAGGCTGTAGAGAAGAGGATTATCAATGACTGTCGAAAGCATGGAGTTAAGAAAGAACCTTTTATTTCATTTAGAGTTACCCAGGTAAGAAGTAGCTTATTCAGATTTACGATACAGGAGCAGCAGTTTATGTTTATTTCGGATTCGTTTACACTGGACTTCCCGATCCAGTAGCCATTTACAGTGAGATTGAGGATGGAGCCAGATAATAAATTATGAAGAATGGAGGCTGCATCTCCCATCACCATGGTGTTGGTAAGCTCAGAAAGAAGTTCATGAAGGGGAGTGTTGGTGATACAGGTCTCAACATTCTAAGGGGTTTGAAGCAGACAGTCGACCCAAAGAATACATTTGCTGTGAGGAACTTAATCTGAAAGATCCCATCTAAACCATAGAGTTATTATTATATATTGAACCCGTAATTACTATAATAATAATGGGGTTAAAAAGATCGAAACCCATTGTATAATCGCCTTCCACTAACTCCAGGAAACTGGAGTGGCTAAACGGTCTATCAGTACGTCACACCATAATAATAGTTAACCAAATAGAACATCAGACTGCTAAACCCTACATCCACCGAAATCAGTTTGGTGCGATGTAACAGTAATAATTGGAGCGAAGCCTTCCAAAGCATCAACTCTCATAACAAGCTAATAGAGGATTTTCGGTTGTTCTTGTGCGATATGAGTAAAGTAATTAACTTCTCATCGCTTCGACCATATAGCAATATAATAGTACTAGAGTTGAGTACAAATTGATTAAATTAGAATAGTGTCATATCGTAGATGAGGGAATGAAGTCGTTCGCAATGTTGAGATTGGTGAGAGTGTCCCTGGGTAAATAGATAGTGAGTTAGCTAACAACCGAATTGGAAATTAGGGAGCAAACTACCTGTCTAAAACTGCCAGTCTGGAACTATTGAAAATAAGTAAGATAAGAAGCGATATTCAGATAATAATTTTATTGGCGAGGAGGGATTGAGGTGTCTGGCAAAGTTACCCTAGCTTTCTATACTAGATTTACAAAATAACCCGATCGGAATCATCAATCCAACGCATCTAAGAAGATTTAAAAGGCTGGAAAGGATATGTGTAAGCCAACAATATCTTGTTGCCTGCCACAGTAGAATAGTTATGTAGAAACAGTTCCAAAAAATAAAATTTGTAGTATCTGTTCTACTTCCTCTAAAGAGCTAGTTTTTAATAGAGAAAGTCAATGTATAACCGAGGCATGCAGTGATCGACTGACTTTTTGTCTTAATTTACTGATAATATAAACAATTAACACAATTCACTTTCTAAATATTCGTAGGGATTGCGAATGGGTCTCTGATTGTTGGGACAGCATACAGAACTTCCGTTACTGTAAGTAGGCTCTATTTAAGGGACTCACGATGTTCATTCTGCAGGAGGTTTTACTATTACTCAGACCTTACTTACAATGAATGGGAGTTGCTATCATAGGGTTAGTGCTGGAGGCAGTGCTCTGGTTGTTTTTTAGTTTTATGCTTTGGAATATTTTAGAGTAGGAATCCAGTTGATTGGGGGATTTACTTTTAGTGTTCTGGGTTCTTTTTGTGTCACTATGGCCCTTTATTCGTTTGGAATTGCACCTATCCTCACTCAAAAGAGGAGGACGCAAGTGGATCAAATCGTCTTCATCTTTAACTGTTGTATCTAGCCTCCTTTTGATGTTTTTGTTGTCTTTTGCCTTACAAGTAGCAGGATAAATTGTCTTTGAGAGCGTCTTATCTATCAGATAGAGCCCAGTTTTAGGCTTTTAACTACGCTTTTATTCCGCAGGTTTCCCCAAAATTATTTTCTTTAACTGCGAACCCGCTTTAGTAGTTTTAATCTAAGGTTGTTTCTTTTCATTTTCCTTACCCTTAATCTTGATTTTTAGATCTGTCTATTTGGCAGATAGTCTGAATTCAGGCGGTCTTTTCAGTATTTTCTTACAGCTCTCCTACTACTACAATTTCTTCTTAGCTGTGCATTTAGACACTGGAATTTTATATGCACAGGGCTCCTGCTCTTCTATTTCTATCTCAGATTTATTATGATCTGCATCTGTTAATGCCCAGTGATGGGGAGGTTTGTTCATTTTGTTTGGTACCTGTTTGTGCTGAGTGAATCTCTTCTAAAAGGTCTCTGTAAAGGTCTTAAACGAAGGTGAATGACTCTGCCTACCCAGTTTATCTTTGTGGCTAGAGAAATCGCATATGCTTGAAGCTTGTATTTGCTTATCTTTGCTCAGAGACTTAGAGTGCAAATCAAAGGAATGGGTATTGAGCTGCTCTTTCTCCTCCTTCTCATGATTTTGCGTATACAGATCATACTATTCTCTGATGCCCAGTCTTTGGGAAGACTCAGCTCCTGGAAACCTATACGAGCAGTTAGATTTAGAGTTGGAGAACTTGTTTTCGATCATGCACTCCAACTCATACTTGTTTCGTTAGAGCATTTAGGTCTCCTGCGAGGTGAGCTGATACTCCCTGATCTTCCGATGGAGCTTTTTGATCTGCTGTTAGCGTTCGAGTATCTCATCTGGAGTCATATCAGCTAAATTATTATTAAAATTTATCACATTCAACATTATAATCAATCCTCCATGTAGGAGCTCAGCTACTGGATGAGCTCTGGGTCGTAGGTGCATTTGAGGTATTAGATGTTGGACCAGATGTTCGAAAACTTTATGGCGGTTTAGGTGTTGTTGGTTTTTAGCAGGATCTTGATGAATGCTAGTTTGCGGAGGTGGTAGGCCTTCCGGGTTTAGTTGAGCCGCTGGGGGATGATTGACTAAGTATCTTTTGTGTTCATGGGCTAATTATTATAATCATTGGTTCCCAGGTTATGAACTCTGCTAACATAAATAGTGAATTCACGTGAAAATACCCCCAATTTTCAAAACAACAACATGCTATTATTGATAACAATCTATCGTACGTACCTTCTAATATTTAAAATTAAATAAACGTCTTATTTGAAGCTAAACCATCCAAACAATTCGGCTATTCATTATCGATCATATGGTGCTTCAGATTATTCGGTTGTGACTCTCTCAAAGCATGCCAGACACACCGCGAAGTCACACTACTTCTCATTATAGCATGAACTCATCCCATTCCTACAAGCAGACTCCCCACAGTAGTCGCACCTCACGAAAGCTAATTTCTACCTTACCCTAAAAGGATGGTTTAAAGGGCATCTGCGAACTGTAAGCCCTTTAGGGTATTTACACTCGCAGCAGTAGCTACGCTCGCAGGCATTGCAATGGGATCTGCTTATTTTACCTGGCTTTTAACATTAAGCACATTGCTTATAAACAAGTGAAAGCCTGTCTCTTCCAACAAATGTCAACTCCACCCCACAGTAGCATTTGTAATCACTTCTCAACTCCTCGTCTGTCTTAAGGTTCTTGCATTACTACGGGATGTAGGCACAACTTTGGAGGTGAGTATCGAATGTTTACGGCTCGATATTAGCTTCACATCTTTTGTCGTAGGGACATAAAAGCTTCAGACCGGTTGGCTTCTCGTTCACTACGTTCCATCGCTAATTGGTGCATTTCTTGGGGCATTTCCCCTGAGAGTTGATAACTCTATCAGCACATTGCTTGCATGAATAGAGTTTACACTTGACACATCGAACTGGAAATACAGCTGGTTATAGGCATATGGTGCAGAGATAGGTCTCTTCATCAATCGAAGTATCCTTGACATATTTAGACTTATCGTACTTCCTTCTTAGGTCCCTCACACTATACATTCAATAATATAACAATATATCCGTCCGTATTAATCAGGTTTTAATCGCATACAGATACCGATAAATTATATGCATTGAAAGATGATCAGAGTTAGAATTAAATTTGAATGTCAATCTCATAGATAAATTTGAATAACTTTCGCAGCTACAACTCAGAAAAGGTGGACAAACTCAGCAGGAGAATCAATATTGTGTTAGGCAGGAACGGTCATGGCAAGTCCAACCTCCTGAAAGGTACTTCCCATACTATTTAGCAATCATATTCGTATTCTCTGATAAAATCATCTTCAACCAGACAGAAAAGACCAACCTCATCTACGTACCTCAATTTCCATGCAGAGTGGTATGACCAATTAGCTGAAGAGGGATCTTCAAGTGGAGATTACGGTGGATAATAGGGATAAACGGTTGCCTATTGATACAGAGTTTGTGAGGGTTGGGAGGAGGTGGACTGCAGATGATAAGGATGAGTACCTAATTGAGGGGAAAGTGACCACCAAATCGCAAATAGCAACCCTGGTGGAGTGTATGGGGTTGGTGTACTCAAATCCTTACAATTTTGTGCAGCAGGGCAAAATTAGTCAGATATCGTCGATGGACGATCACTAACTCTACAAACTGTTGGAAGAATCAACTGGAGTGCGCAAGTACAATCAGAAAAAGCAATAAACCCTAAATAACTTTGCTAAGATATAGAAAGACAAGAGTTCGGCACAGGAGCTCATCGCTGATCTGGAGAGGAAGCTGCAGGCTATCAGCCATAGAAGAGAAGAGTTCTAACAATATGAGAAAGAGAAGCAGTTGAGGAATAAAAAGACGGTTAGGGGGATTGATGCTCGGGTCAGGACTCTTATTGGGTAACTAGAGGAAGTGCATCACTCCTACTCCCAAATAATGAAGACTAGAGAGTAGATAAGCAAAGCCCAGACCTCCAGCAGCGAGTAGCTGTAAGATATAAAGTTAAAGTTGAAACAGTTGGGAGATAAAATACTCTTCTACTACTCCCAGTCACCTAAAGAGGAGGAGGTTCGGCATCACACTCACAATTAGAACGAAGCGAAGGAATAGGTTCTCAATAGGTTGAGTATGAAGTAAAAAATACTGAAGGAGAACCTCGTAAGGTCAACTAAGGAGCTGGAGAAGGCTAAGGAAGAGTATACGAGAGTGAAGGCTCAGTTTGAGGGTGTGCAGATGGACTACTAAATAGCTGGGAACTCCCAAAGAGAAAAACTTATTGAACAGAGCCTCAAATCTTATGATGAGGATATCAACCATAAGAAATAAGAGATAGTAGGTTCAACTAACTCTATCAACAAACTAACGAGGGTTTTGGAGAAGAAAGCAGCGGGAGATAATCTGCCTGCCAGTCGGTAGAAAATGGAGAGAGTGCAGAAAGAGTTAAATGAACATAGGAATAAACTGAAGGAGGTGAAGGTGGCACAAATTAGTCATAATAGAAAGCTTAACGAGCAGCAGATAGAACAGAGCAACCTAAAAGTGATGTTCGATAGGTTGTGGCACAAGTTTAGTAGTAGGGTGGGTTATCTGGTGAACTTCGAACTGTTGGTAGCTATTCATAAGAATAGGATATCGGGTGTGTATGGCTACCTAATGGATTTCTTGAATATTCACAAGGACGTATCTTTTGCTTATGATATCGCCAATAAGAACAAGTTTTTCGCACTAATCGTATAGGATACAGAAGTGGCGAAGGAGGTCATAAAAGTTAATAAGGAGATCAGAGGCAGAAATGTCAATATTTACACTTTGCAGAATCTGAGGAAGGAACCATCATAATATAAGAAGTATCCCAAAAGCACCGATTCGGCACTCCCACTTGCTAATACAGACTGGTTAGAGGTTCGAGCTCCCACTCGCAACATGAGATACCCTAACGATTTGCTTGAGAACATAAAGAAATTGGTGTATAATATTGTATCCAAGTACATGCTGGTGAGGGACTACTAGACTGCTTTGTCAGTATCGAAGTAATACCACGTAAACTGCATAACCAGCGACCAGTAAATCGTATATGCCGATGCTTTTCTATGTCGGGTGGGGAGACAGTAGCACATCGGCGAGTGCAGGCTTGAGCTCTACCGGAAACTAGCCGAGAAGAAGCATATCCTGGACAATCTTGAAGAATAGATAACAAAAACCCATAGGTAGTACGATGATCTGAGCAACATCTAGCTGGAGATATCAAAAAACTAGAAGAAACTGTCAGAATAGTACAAAAGAGCCAACATCTAATATTCGGAGCTGGTGCAGGTTGATGAGTACTTCAAACAGTTACAAGAGGAACTGGCTAAACAGCAACAGTATCTAGCTTTATGTAGGTCGGAGCTGGGGAATATGGAGAGAGCCAGAGAGTCACTCATTCAGAAGAAGGGGCGTAACATAGTCAAACCTGATAACTACAAAAATGTTCAGACTGAATATACAAGTAAGCAGCAGCAACTAGCTAAATTGATGGAGGAGCACTACTCAAAATAAACCTAAATTAAGCAACTTTCTTAGCAGAAGCATGCCCTGATGCAGGAGATCCTAGACTGTAGATAATAAGAATAGAATTCGAGAGTATCTGCAGTAACTAACCCTCGTCATAAGCTACAAATGCTAAAACAGTAAGCACAGGATTACGAAAGGAAGCAGCAATAACTGGAACAGGTGCTACTTAGAATTCGATAGGATTAGTAAAACCTAGAAAGGGCTAAACTCGCCCTGAGATAGAAACTGGCTGTCTGTTAACAATAAAAGTCTATTCTTCTGTAGAAGAAGAAAGAACTACCTGTTGGTGAGTTCATGGAAGAAGAGTAAAGCTAGTTACAGGATATCAGCAACCAGAACAGCGTACGGAAGCGTGTGTATACAGCCAGAGACAGACTGTTCTTCTCTCGCTATTCGTAAATACAAACTAAACAGAAAGAATTCACTGAGAGAATGGAATAAATAGTGGCTAGTGAAGCTGCCCTTGTAGAGATGATAAAGCATTGTGATGAAGAGGCACTTAAAGCTATGGATTCGATATTCATTAACTTTGAGAGAGAGTTTGATAGCATCCTGAAAGCTATTTCTCCAGGCAGTAGTACAGAGGTACGGTTGAGGAGAGCACAAGATAGTAGGCATAAGGGGGAGAGGGCTAAGCTAGGGCTAGATGTTCGAGTGGCATTTGAATCAGGAGTTAAGAGAAGGTTGACTGAGCTATCTGGAGGCCAAAAATCAATAGTAGGGCTGGGGCTGATAATGGCTATCCAACAGTGCGACCCAGCTCCCTTTTATGTGTTCGATGAGGTAGATTCTGCTCTCGACGCTAACTACCGATAAGCGATCGCCAGACTGTACAAATAGCTTAACCCAGCTTCTATGAGAAGAGCAGAACAGCCCAGTATTTCGTAACCTCGTTCAAGCCCTAGATGATCTAGTTCTAGTAGGACATCTGCCAATACCTATAAGTGAGCAGCTAAAACCGTAAGAGCACAGTATCCCACGTGGACAGACATCGTGCCCTATAGATAATCCAATAGATTCGAAAAGAGGAATAATGAAGAATCTTTCAATAATATAATTTATAGTTTAGATGGAGGATTAGGCAACAATGCTCGAGCTCTAGAAGCTGCTCCATGAGTACATCCTGGAGAATCAAATTGGCTGTATAATAAGAAGATAGGTGAAGCTGGAACGACGTCCATCGTGCGGAAGGCCATTCACAGACAGACCCAACAAATAGTCGCCATCAAGATGATCCTCAGGTACAGTCTAACGCACTCAGGGAGTATAACGTCAATATGGTACGAGCCAAAAACGAAGTAGAGATCATAACTATGCTGGACCACCCCAACGTCATTCAGATATTCGATGTGAAGGAGTCAATCCATGGGTTTTGCCTTGTAATGGAGTATATGGATGGGGGATAGCTATACGATAGGATAGCAGAAGCTACAGTTTTCAGTGAGTTTTAGGTATGCAATATTGTGAAGACACTTGCAGATGCTATTAGGTACTGCCACTCGATGGGTATTACTCATAGAGATATCAAGGTAATTAGGGGGATATTATAGCCGGAGAACCTCCTACTCTCCAGTAGAGATCCAGATGCAGTGCTCAAAGTGGCTGATTTTGGTATCAGTAAGATGCTTACAGACTAGACAATGAATACTAACTGTGGAACACCTGCCTATATGGCTCCTTAAATCATACAGGGAAAGGAGTATACTAAGGCAGTGGATGTATGGTCGATCGGCGTTACGATGTTCTACCTGTACCCAGTTGATTACTTAGCTTAACAGGGACATTACCGTTCAAAGGGTAAACTATCCATTCACTTGCATAATAGGTGTCTAAGGGACAGATTGACTGGGATAGCAATAGCTGGTCATTGATAAGCTGGAGAGGTACTTTATTTGGTAAAATAGCTAAAAAGCTAGTGAGGAGATTGCTGAACGTGTTCCCAGCGGAGAGACCAACCACTGAGGAGATCCTTTAGGACAGCTGGTTCGTTGAGGTAGAGAAAGAAGAGCTGAAGGTGAACCAACTACGGTTCATAAACTTGGATTTCGTGGTGAAAAAGATAAAGAGACAGACAATGCGAAGGAAGCTCAAGAAGGCGATGAACGGTGTCTACGCAGTGGTGAAAGTCAACAATATGATTAGGCAGGCGCCGAAGCCTACTAGCAAGTAGTGGGCCAATCTAATATTGAAGATTATAAAGTGATTAATGATTATTTGGTTGGAATTTGGAACTGAAGTTATTCGATTGAAATCAGTAATTTATAAGAGTACAGGCACTAACTCAATAAGGTATGAATACATCAACCTAACCACTAATTAAAGCAGGAAGGAGGATAGGCCTAGTGGGTAGTTACGCATAGTCTATTTCCTGTCCCAATTACTCTTGAAGTGAGAGAAACTTGTCTAACTTGTTAATACTACATCCTTATTGCTAAGTGTTGGCTTTAATCCGACCCATCATAACACTAAGGACTCTAAATATTTCAGCAAACTAAGAGGAAATGGCGGGATGTTTTCTCATAATATTGGTAAACTCAGCCTCCATCACAGACACATTACTCCTAATAAAGTAACCATACTTTCTGAGCTTCCCCTGCTGTTCCTATTCGGCTTATTGAGATTTAGATTTTTAAAATTATGGGTTTTTCCGCCTTCTCCTAATCAACACAAGAGACTCTCTACAAATATCCCATTCTGTACATGTTGCCCCTCCTAAACTGGCTATGCTGGAAGTAGTTCCAGTTAGAGGGTCCCTTAGTTGTCTTTCTGAAATCATAGATGTTGAGTTGCCGGATAAATGACTAAATTTTGGAGTGTCGGAAGTAGTGGGGTAGGATGTGTTTTTAGAGCTTTTTTGAGTCCTTAATGACGAGTTAGTCGTTGTTGGTGCTCCAACAGATGATATCGGTGAAGTCTTCTTTCTAGTTGAAGAGAGGAATACCTCTAGAATGGAGTAGAGCTTGAGAATGAAGGTGGGTATGGAGTCCTTCCCAGATAGAATATCCATTTTGATCTATTTAAATATTAATCTTCAACATATTGAACATATTGTGGAGATAGCACTATAATTGTAAAAGAAACAAATATTTTTGACTTGTTTGTTGTGTATTTCGCCAATCATTAATTTTGAGGGAGTGTGTTAAGTATTATTGGGTGTGATTTAGAGAATACAGAATATTCTTCTGTTCATTACAAATAATAAATACATATTTTATAGTCATTTGGACCCGATAGAACTGTACTTGTCCATCATCATATGGTATTCCGCCACATTTCCAATCACAAACCCATTTATCAATGCCAGTACACTCAGACAGTCAAACGATGTAGTCGACTACCTCATCATAAACTTAGCATGAGCTTCTGTCATTCTACACAAAGACTCCAGAGCCCTAGTCGTCTTATACTACTGCTGTCTGACACTAACAAAATAGTTTTGTAGCAACTAAGTTTTGTCGAGATTGGGTTCCATAGCCTTAGCCTTCCTGAACATGTTCTTAAGTTTGGATAGGTTCTTCTTACGTTGGGTGGACTAGAAATTGGTGTCTTAAGGTTTTATAAACTTCTCCAGCACGTGATTTGTTTTCTGATAGTCTGATTAGATGTTGGCTTAGTCGGTTACCACCAAAATAAGGTCGAATCGGCTCACTAAGGGAGGTGCTAGACCAGTATTAGTACATACGTCACAGTACTTATCATACTTTTGGCCGGGAAGGATGGGGTTGCAGGCTGCTACTATTGTTGTTCTGCAATTTAGCTTACCGATCAGGCCAGCCTTAGCTGAGCTGATCGTCTGCTGCTCCATAGCTTCCAATAGAGAGGTAAGATGGGTTTTATCCATCATGTTTATTTAATCAATGCAGCATACTCCTTGATCGGCTAAAACGAGGGCTCCAGGCTACAGAATCCAATTACCTTTCTACTTTATGTGGCTGACAGTGAGGCCAGCAGACGAACAGCAAATAGCGTTAATAAAAAACGATCTTTATTACAGTTCAGCTGCTGCTTGTAACAATACTGATTTGCCAGTACCCGGTTCTCCAACTAACAAACAGTGCGACTGAGAGCGCATCCTGACCCCATCGTTCTCGCTATAGACTCCACCGAGTAGACATAACAATACTCCCAATTTCTACTTGGTCCTGCCAAACAACTCAGAACAAAAGTATCTTAGAAACTCATCTCTGATGCTCAACTCCTTGGCAATCCTTTACTCCTCAGTACATAGACTGTAATCTATAAAACTGCTCAGAGAGAGCTATGAAAGCAAATCATCATCCTCTTGTAGCTCAGCCCTGTTTCTATTCTTTTTATCATATATATTGTTTGCAAGAATGACCGTCTCAGCATACACGACTTTGCCTCTGGACAACTTTTAGTGCCTATGGTGTACCACTCCCGATACAAACACATCATCACCTGGTCTAAACCTATCCACTAGTGAACTACCCTCCATTATTACACACACGCTTTTGGGTATTCGTCCATTGATGAGCTGTTTGAACGGTTCCTGGAGCTTAAACTCCTGGCAATCAACATAAACTATCTACTACTCAGAAGATTGGAACTTCTTGCTGCTGCACTTCCCCCTAGATTTGGAGTTACCTCCTGATTACCTGCTTTAGCTGGGTTTGGGTTTGGAGCTCTTCTTGTGGAACACCATGGAGGCCAACCTTGAAAACATATTCTACTTTTTTGATTTCTAGACGATGTTCAAGCATTCGGTGGGCACCTAGAAGTAGTAGTTGTTTTAAAAACTAGAGTTTAGACGTACGGAAGCTCCACAATCCCCGCAGTTGAATATTTTGCTTTTTTAGAGAGTGCGCTTCTGGGTCATACGGACGATCGTTCCTTAGACTATTATCCAGCTGCCGAAGTCATAACGCGTTATAGAGCCTATCGTTTTGTACAGGCAAGGATCATACGGAATGCATTCTAGGACTATCCTTAGGCGGCTGACACTCGCCCAGTATTAGTATGACTAAGGGTTATGCTAAGTCTATGATTTTACCATTTAGTGAGGGAGCTAAGCTAGATGGTGGGAGATGTTCTTCATGATTTAATGATAGGTATTGGGCGACTCCATAAACAGATTGATCATATTAATGGGAACGGTAATTTCCTTCTGGGTAGGAGCTTGCGTGTTGAGGGCATGTTTATAGTTCCCTTTAAGAGTGTTGGTGAGTTTAATAGGTAGTTTAGGTATTGCCTACATTTAAACTGTAAATTATCATAACCCATTATACTTCATTACCCGCCAATACCTTATTGTCCTTGTTGTACTCTATTACGTGCCTCTTTGCCGATGGTTTCAAATAACTGTCTTACGAATGCTAATCGAGGTTTAATGCAGCTTCTCTTAGATTTGACGTGGTTATAGGCTTAGTTGTAGCTCCATCCGTTGGTTTTCATAAGGTGGTAGATCACTACAGTGGGACTCCGAGATACCCCAGCAATACAATGCACCAGCACATTCGTAGTGGATATATGTTGCTTAATAAACTAGTGGCAGGGGCTGAGGATGTAACCGATATCCTACCAGTCGTCATCCTCCACCTGGTAGATTCTACCTACAATAGGCGATGAATATTAGTTCTTTTCGCATTAGTTTTGAACTACGATGGAAAGTACAGCACCAATATGGTTATCAGTAAGAAATGGAATGTCCTGGCTGGTTGTGAAGCCACTGAGAAGGAGACCGCCTTTTTGTTATTGTGGTTCGATTATCCACGTATATTTACTATGTTCCAGTTAAATTAAATTACTCTTTAGATTTGAGGGTTAAAATAGAGGAGTTAGAGTGTTTAGATTGTTACAGCTTTATTATCCCATAATATTAAAATAAAAGTGGAGATCAATATAATATGGAAGAAAATCAAACAATAGTCTAACCGAAGCTGGTCAGCCACCCTTTCAATTATTCTTAAATAGTCTACACAAGCAATTACCTTATATTTATAATAACCCATTCTTTAGGGTATTTAGTGCGCCCATAATTATTAGCAATCAATAACAAGTAAATAGTCATACTAAACCACTATCATCTCACAACCAAATCTAATCTAATCTCCCCGTAATTTACCAGTCGGATACTATCCCACCCTCAAATTCTAATTTTCGTGCCATTTCAATAATAATTTACCAATTCACAAAGCTAAGAATACTAAATGGCCAGTAAAATACTAGAACGCAAATACAACAGAGGCTTCTACGTGAAGAGCCTCAACTATGACTAAGAAAAGCACTCCTGTCTCATCTGTATGGAGCCTGTCGTCCATCCAGTTACCTGCGCCAAGTGCGCACTCATCGCTTGCCAATCCTGTGCTAAGAAGTGGACGAAGGAGAACAATAGATGTCCTAAAAAGTGTGGGGAGGCTGCTTGGAAGGTAACTTCTCTACCCTCCTTCAACATCTAATTTAGTTGCCCCTATAGTCTCAAATGCTAAGTTAAGATCACTGCTGAGAGCTTCAGTGAGCACCTCTGTGAGTGTCCCTTCATTCCAGAGGAGTTTAAGTCAGTTAAGGAGGAGAAGCAACTGAAGAAGGAGTTTTTGTGTCAATAAGGACACCCCTTATCGTTCATAGGCAGCCAGAAGCTCAACCTAGTCTCCAATAATCTATGCTGTGCTTGCTAGAAGACAGTGCTCTGTCGGTCGTACTGCAAAACCTGTCTGACTACGTACTGCTCACCATGTAGACCGCCCAAAGGTCTGACCAAACAGTATTGTCCCGAAGGCCACAAAATATTGTACGAAGAGAAGTAGTTAGCACACTATAAGTGCGATTATTGCCTTAAGAGAGTGCTAAGTTCTGGAGAAAAGTACTGTTACAATGACCCAATTTGTGACTACGCATTATGCGCTAAATGCTATAACCAATTGGGAGATTTCAAGGCAATGGAGTGCTAATAGGTGAAGTAATCGAGGATCAATCCCTAGCATTGATGATCAACTATGATTCTAATTTATTCTTCAATTTAATTTAGCGTTAATCATATCGCTCTCAATCGAATCTTTACTATCCCCCCTCTTATCTAATTTTTGAGGGTATTTTTAAGTTAAATCAAAATTAAAATTTATGGCGGTACTCAAAAAATGCGGAGTTAGGTTTGGCGGAACTATAATTAAATCTCATGATATTAGAGCACACCCGCCAAGAAGATATCGATAGCCAGTTCAAGGCCCGCTTCTCCGAGTTCCTTCACAAGTACCTTCCTCTTCTTACATAGCTTCGTTGTTGATGACAAAAAGTACTACGTTGACATGGCCAAAGAGATGATCTCCAGAGGCACCAAAACCATGCTAGTTTCACTCAACCACCTTGTAGAGTTCTCTACTCCTCTTGGAGAACTCCTCAGCAAGGAGTACTTCAGACATGAGCCACTTATCAACGAGGCTCTCAACACATTCGTGCATGAGATCGAGAATGCCCACCATATGGAGGAGGAGCGACCTAGTAAGGATAGAGAGGACAGGGAGAGATACCAGATAGCCTTCACAGGCATCTATCCTGAGGAACTGAGGGCTTTAAGGTGTAGATCTATTGGTCAACTGGTGTGCCTGAGAGGAACAGTCACAAGGACAACCCAAGTGCGTCCACAACTCCTGAACGGAAGGTTCAAGTGCAAAGCCTGCGAAAGACTCAGTGACATTATTCCCCAACAGTTTATGTACACTACCCCTAAAAAATGTAAAACCACTAACTGTGACTCCCACAACTGGGAACTGGATGGACAAAACAGCGAATTCTGTGACTTCCAAAAGATTAGAGTGCAGGAGGATCCTATGACCATCCCACCAGGATCCATGCCAAGGTCTATTGAGATTATCTTCAAGAACGAAATTGTCGATAAGGCTCAGCCAGGAGACCTATGCATGTTTACAGGATACCTCGCTGTCCTGCCAAATGTCGCTAGTATGATAAAGAAAGGTCACGACGCCAAGCTCTACTTCAAAAATACCTAAAATAGGACTGTTGGTATGGAGGGAATTTCAGGACTTATGCAGACTGGTGTCAAGGATCTGAGCTACAAGCTAATTTTTATGGCTAACTGGGTTAAGGTTGAGAATAGCCAATTCAGAGAAGGAGAATCCATGATGGAAGAGGAAGAAGATGAGCATTTGGAGGACGGCTACACTGATGCCAAGTTCCTTAACAGAATTATGAAAACCCTACCGACCACCAAGCAGTAGAAAATAATTGCTATGAAAAACAATCCTAGAATATTTGATGCCCTCGCCGAGTCTCTGTTCCCAGCTATCTATGGACACACTGATATAAAGAAAGCTATTTTACTACAATTACTTTCGGGAGTTCATAAAACTACAGAGAGCAAGATTAACATTAGAGGAGATCTGAATCTTCTGATTGTGGGAGATCCTTCAACTGCTAAGTCACAGTTCCTTAAGTGCGTCCAACAGTTCATGCCAAGAAGTGTGTATACAAGCGGAAAGACAACGAGTGCTGCTGGTCTTACAGCTACCATCACTAGAGATGAGAACAATGAAGTTGCTATCTAAGCTGGAGCTTTGATGCTTGCCGATAACGGTGTATGCTGCATCGATGAGTTCGATAAGATGGACGTGAAAGATCAGGTTGCCATTCACGAGGCTATGGAACAACAGACGATTTCAATCGCTAAAGCAGGTATCTATGCAACCCTTAACGCTCGAACAAGCATCCTCGCAGCAGCCAACCCTCAGTTCGGTCGATACGACAAATCGAAATCTCTCAAGCAAAATATCAACCTCTCAACTCCTATCATGTCCAGATTCGATCTTTTCTTCGTAGTCTGCGATGAATCCAACCCTCTTTACGACGAGCACATCGGTAACTTCATCCTCAACATGCACAGAATGAAGGAGAGCGCTCTGGAGGTTGTTTACGATAGGGCAGACATCAAGGAATACATGACTGTCATTAAGAAAATCCAGCCTAGACTTACAACTGATGCAGCTGTTCTCCTAAGAAAAAGATTCGTGGAGCTCCGACAAAAAGACAAGCTGACCCAAAACAGTTCCTACAGAATCACTGTTAGACAGTTAGAGTCTATGATCAGACTATCCGAAGCAGTTGCCAAGCTCTACATGAACTTCGAAATTCTTCCAGAGTACGTGGACCTCGCTTATACCCTGCTAAACAGTTCAATTATCAAACTCGATAAGGGTGATGTCGACCTGAGCCAATAATTCGAGCAACTCGCCGTCAATATTCCTATTTCCAACCTGGCGGTAACCCATTCTAATGATTTAGGAACAGTAACTGTAGAACCAACAACGAGAGAAGAAGAGAGAGCAACTAAAAATGAGTCACGAAGTCTATTCCAATATGCAGAGACAGGTGCTTGAGTTCCTGAGGGAGAAGACCAAGCAGACCGACTAGCACGATGCCCACGACGACGAATGTACTTAATGTATTAAAAGTAGATGGTGCCAAGGCAGGAATGATTGTAGAATATCTGTTGGCAAGGAATGTGGATGATGGCAGTCTGTCGACAATTTAAGAGGTTGAGAAGTTCAAGAAGATAGCTCATGCTGCTCTAAGGAGGATGGCTACAGTGGATAGGATTCTGATAATAACAAACTAGACGGAAGATTTTACTGAGAAGCTGTTGGCAATTCACCCTAACTATGTGGAGTGATAGGATACGTAGCCGTATTCGTTTATTTAAAGTTGTAAGGATAATACCGTTGAGTAATATGGTTGAACTACTTAATTGTAGCTATTATGAATTAAACATTATCAGTATTGTATTGGATGCAGTTAGTTGGTAGAAACTTGAGTTTGATTTCGACAATATTGAGTAGATGCTAATTTTGGTAAAGAGATCAACCAGAGAGTTAAAGTTTAGATCAATAATTAAATACATAGAGACATAACTTACAAATAAAAATAGATTTTTAGATTGATAGAGAGGTAGTCTTATGAAGTCAGCTACATTCGAACCTTCAGTATTACTAGTTAATTTATTAGCTATCCATTAAATTGTATGTTAGTTTCATTTAATTCACCCTCATACCTCCATCCTGTCTACCCCAAATTCTTCCTCAGCCACTGAATCACTTAGAATATCAGCCCCTGAATAACAACAGATATTAATGGAAGGTGGTAAATCAAAAGGAATAATTTTATTAGTTAAGCTTTATAATTCTTATTGGCGATGTCGTACTATTCCCGGTTTTACGAGGCACCCTACTCCAACATCAGAACAGCCATCAAACCTCAGGCAGTATTCCCCGAGGATATCCAATGCATCCAAGAGCCTACCGTCGGAAACACTGGAGGAATCTACATCAGCAACCTCTAAGCAGCCCAAAATGTCCGTACCCTCAGTCGATACGGCATTAAGGCAGTACTGACAGCAGCCAATGGTGCCTGTCTGAGGCATAGTAAGACCGATGTCCCTTATTACAAGTACGTACCCGGAGAAGATCACGAATCATATGACCTTTCAAAATACTTCGAGGAGTGTGTGAAGTGGATGGAGGAGAACCTCGCGAATACCAACGTACCTGATTAACTGATGTAGGTGCTGGTGCACTGTATGGCTGGGATCTCTCGGTCCGTAACACTAGTTATTGCTTACTTAATGAAATGCAAGAATATGACATACGACTCTGCCTTCTCTTTTGTGAAGAGTCGTAGAAAAATAGTATATCAAGGTTAAACTAGATCCACCCTAATGATGGGTTTATCAGACAGTTGAGGACTTACGAAAGGGAAATCAATTCGACCAGGACATCGAGATCTCCGTAGAGGGCTACAGACACAAGACGATACCAAACTCCCTAGCAAAAACGGAATAGCACAATCAGTGCCGATCCTTCGTCCCTAAGGCAAAGCTATATCTAAGGGTATAGGTCACCAAGAGCCTCAGGTATTTACTCCCAATCTAAATACTAACCCCAGAGAGTCACCAAGGACTTTAATTATAACAATTAGTAGGAATTGGACCAGAAAATAGAGGAGATCCGCAAAAAGTATTCGGAGATGACTCAAAATAAAGCCAACTTCAATTCTTCTATGCAATATCCTCTTTCAAATACGTCCTACAAAAGAGATCGCTACGCAGTTTCCTTCTACGATAAGCAGAGATACGCTCCAAGGTCGCATCTTCAGTCAGCATCAATCAGTCGGTACCGGAACGACAACCCTTACAACATGTACAATGGATATGGGGAGAGCAGGTTAAAACCGTAAGTGGAGATCGGACTGCCCATGCGTAAAATTGCTAGTCTTGACGAATAGAGCAGACACAAATCCATCCTGTGATATTCTTTTGTGAATCAATTGCAAAAACATATCTTAAGTAGTATCAGTGCTCAAACATCTCCATGAAGAGGTTCTATTCATCGAGTTCCCTCGGCACGAAGCCAACTGGATCCTTGAAGTCGAATAGATTGTCGCTTTCGATTGGAGATATCTCCTCCATCTCGAGCCCTTTGTAGCTCCCTTCCAGGTACTCTTCCTGCTGCTATTCGTTCTCGCTACTCTCCAAACTGTATGTACTGGAGTTACTCTCGGCCTGGGTCACTGCTGTATTCTTTCTATTAAGCTTCAATGCTTTGGATGGCTTCTCTCTCAGCTCAAATCGCTTTTAGTTGAACTACAGAATACCCTTGAGCTCGTTTTCCTGTTTCCTGCACTACCCCATAATCTGTGCAATATCTTCCAGCTGTGTTGCTTCGGAATAGGGACAAAAAGCTATTTTCCTCAGACAACTAATATTCCAAATCCTCTTTTTCTTTACTATCTCCAGCAGAAACTAAGGGATATTTCTTCCAGTAAGCAGGTTTAGTATAGCGCTGTCTTCGGAATTGGAGAGTCCCCTGTTTTTCCTACAAGTCGAAGCGTATCCCAGATTTTTCCTGCATTAGATGGCTAGCTTTCTGATCTTTTTGCAATGTTTACGACGGTTAAGGTAGCAGTGCTTAGCCTTCTCGAGGAAAGGGGAGTCGACGAGGAGTGGGTTTTTCTCTTCCATGGATATTGGAATAAATTTATCTAATTTGAGAAAGGGTTTTAATGCTTTTAATTCCAAAAATATGCCCTGATAAATTTAATAAATCTTTCAATAATTTCTTATTTGGCACTTAGGATATTTTTAATTGTTTGCGCTATGGAGTTATTTATTGGGTGGGCAAAGAGAGAGCGATGCTACTGGCAGATTGGTCTCTAAAATAGAAGTGCACTATGCTCAGTAAAATTCTCTGAATTCAGTCAATCGATACTTAGAGGGCAACTTTTGACATTATTAATCGCAAATAACGTAAACCGTCTGCATAACACCAATTATTGAATTGAGATTAGTTTACATAATTTAATTAGAAATTACGTCATCCAAATGTAAAGAATCGAAAGGACAAGCGGTCAACTCTCCAAGCCCCGCAAATTTAAGTATACAACTGATGGCGGTTGCCTGACTTTAGAGCAGAGAGAGTTCTATGAGGAACAAGGCTATATAGTTTTGAAAAACTTCCTCAAGGACCAGGATATTGAAAAGTGGAAGGTTAGGTTTCTAGAGTACTGTGATAAAAAGGTGATGCCCATGCCCGGTATGCAGATAGTTAGGGATATCTCGTTGGTGAAGAGTGGGAAGAATGTGACTGGGCAGGCAGCCATCACAAAAATCCAAGATTTTCAGTTCGATTAAGAACTATACACCTACTGCACCAATCCTGACTTAGTGCCCTACTTGAAAAGCTTCTGCGGTCCCAACATCAAGTCAGTACATACTATGTTCATCAATAAACCACCTAATATGGGTTCAAGCTCAAGGCATCCTTTCCACCAGGACCTAGCTTACTTCCCTTTTAGGCCTGCTGATAGAATTGTGGCTGCCTGGGCCTCCCTCGAAGACTCTACCAAGTAGAACGGATCTTTGAATATTTTCCCTGGCACCCATAAGGGTGAGTTCCTACGTCACATCTACCCTGAGTGGGAGGGAAAGGTCAATAAAGCTTATTTCGGAATCGATAACTATAACTCTCTCAAGAATTAGCGAATAGACCTGGAAATGAAGAAGGGGGATATCGTCCTATTCCACCCTCTGTTGATTCATGGGTCGGGCGAGAACAAAACTCAGGGATATCGAAAGGTTAGATTATTCATTAACGTAGTCATTCTGCTGCCATTTCGCTGATGCAGGGTGCAAGTACATCGATATTAAGGGTACTTTCCATGAGGAAGTTGCAGAGGAGATTATGGCTTACGCTAAGAAGAAGTTCTCTAATATGGTAGGTGATTTCCAATATCAGGATATTTGGAGAGGGAAGTCCCGGTTGGTGTGTGGAAAAGAGATTTAAAATGGCCTTTGATTCAAATTAGTTAAATATGATAATCTTACATTATTATTATTCATAAACATAAACTTATTAAGTTCAAGTCTTAATATCAACCTCTTGCCCTAGAAACAGCCTTTAATATCTACCTCATTTGAAGCGCCTCAAATTTGAGGGTGTTTTTGAGTAGTTCGCTAACCTACTGAGAGGATTGATCGATAAAGGAAGATGCTGCTGTTGCATAAGGATACAGCTTCTCATGGTAGATATCTGGCAAGTGGATTTATACTCCATTCTCTTAGTTCTTCTACCTGGCAGTGTGCCTCTTAATTTATCTCAGCTTAGCTGACACCAGCTGCAGCTTCTTAGGCTTACTTAGACTGTCACTCCTCCTTTTAACATCTCTTGGTTGCTGGCTGTTACTAAGTTTATCAAGATTGTCCAGTTTCAGGTTGCTCTGAGCATTTTTGCTAAAGCTGACTATCCGTTCCTATTTGTTGGTTTCTAGTTCCAACGCCAGTCTAAAATTGTTTTGTCTGGAGATTATCCGTTCGATTTAGCTTTAAGGAACTGCTTTTTAGATGTTCTTTTTGCTAAGCTTCCGCTTTTGATGCTCTATCCTGAATTCTTTCTTAGCGTGGAAGCTGTTCCTATGCTTCTGTTAGGGAATGGTGATGTTAGTGAAGGCTGTAGGAGGCATATTTGTATGAAGTAAATTGTTTATTGTTTTTCGACTCTCGTGGCTGTGGATAGCTGTTGTAGTAAAATTGTGAGAAGCAAAGAATTATGGTTATTCGCCCGTTGCAATATTAAGTTCTTGCTAAAGTTATTTGGATGTGAAGCCCCTGAGGCACTAACTTGTTTGGGGTTGGGAATGAGATTCGTGTTTGGGGTCCTTAGAAGCTTACTTATCGACGGCGGATAGTGATTGACTATGAGCTTCCTTGAATTGAGCAATTAAATCTCTGAATATTTAGTTTTGATTTTAATCATCCGAGTTTCCAGTGTAAAGATTATCCCTTCTAAACCCCTTTTTAGGTGATTTGGGGGCCATCTGCTCTTTGAACAGCCCAGGAATATTGGAAGGCCACTCCACATTCTTCAGCATAGGTGACTAATTCAAGTTGAACACTCTATTATAGTCAAACTTAACTTTAAAGTTCTGTCTCATCAGCTAATTGATGTTCTTGACTTTATTAAACGTAAATCTCTCAAACATCCTAAATCGGTCTGCATTGTGAAAAACATCGAAGGCTGTAATTCTTCTGAGCATATGCATGGTTTTGAGTTCGCTGTTATAAACCCGATTGTAAGGGTTCTTGTCGAAGGTATCCAGAATTGAGATTAAGAGTGCCTTACCCACATTCTAGAATATCTATGGAGTGTAGAATGGTGGTTACTAGCCTGAGTACATCTAGTGGTTGTTATCTTAAGAAGGGTCTACCTGGGTTCCAAGTTTACCTACTTTAAACTCAAGATTGCTGGGCGCAGGTATACTGTTGAGGATATTTGACGATACAACTCCGCACTCTAGAGAAAAAGAATGTATTATTCCCGTGAGTTTATGCATTACTACTCTTCCGCATCCCTCCTTTGTAAGATCCTCAAACCTATCCCTCATCTTCATATGCTTCATACTGAAGTTACAGCTCTCATATTCGAAGTTCTTGCAGTTCATAGCGAATAACTTGCAAAACACTTGAGATTAAACTTGATCTACGAAGTCGTTGATAGCGTTGCCGTAAATAAAGCATCCCTTCTTGGCATTATGAGCATGCAGATCGAAGTAAAAGGTAATTCTCTTCTGCTAATTGAGGTGCTCAGCCAGTCTTTTGATGGCGTAAACAGCAGGATGCATCTAGGGATCTGGATCCAAATAATGCCTGTTGAGATTATTGCCATATACGTCCATCCTGAAATGCCCCTTATAAACTCCATCAACATTGATCATCGGAACAACCATAAACACAAACATCTGACGAAGCAGATAAGCCCTAAGATCTGTCTTATTCGTCAAGAACTTAAGTACTCCCTGCATAGTGTAAGAAGCAGGAGTTTCAGCTGGATGCACCCTCGCAGTTATAAGTATTACAGGTTTTCTAAATTTGAGTGGCCGGTTATTCTAAGGGAACAGCCTATTATCGAATATTACCTCATGAGTATTTTAGGTGTCCTTCTGGTCGTGAGAGCTGATAGTCAGCAAGTGGATGGGCCTACCCTCCGGACTCATAGTCAGCAACTCCTGGTGATAGTAAAACTAATCGATGTAGAAGTTATCTCCTAATGTTTGCAGCAGCTTCATATTATCCCCATAGGTAAACGGATAGCAAAAAGCAAAGTACACGACATCCGTATCCTTCTTGAACAGGTATTCAAAACACACCTCCACTAACTCATTCTCTCTCACAAATAAGGTAGCTTCAGTGGGCAGCCGAAACCACTGCCCATCCTCACCCACCTTATAAACTGGTCTATAGCTGTTAGGGTAACGACTATGAAAGATTGATATAAGAGTTTGCACCCTCTCTACGTAGAATCTTCCTCTGGTATTGTTCGGAAACCCTGTTACACTAAAGTAGAACCATCCTTTGCTGTTATGCTCGTACTGCGTGCCATAGTTATCGGGAACCGATCCCAGTCTATACTACGATAACCCTACAGCCTACTTGGAACTCGCTCAGTTGTTTAATGCATTAAATATTGCCGGAGTCGAAGTCAGATGAAAAAATGATGTAGCGCTCCCTCGAACCGAGGTAGAACTTGAGAACTTTTTTGATGGGTTTTTAGGGAGTATGGTTGTGGCGTCTCTTTTTGGTGGGGCTTTCCGAGCTGGCCTTCCTCGAACTCATTATTTTATTTTATACCCATGAAGTTGATGGCGTTCAACTAGTACGCCCTCCTATGTAGGGAGATAGAGGAGGCACTCAACTCTCAGTCTGGGTACTCAGCGAAGTACGTGAAGAATTAGTCTAATTTCGCTAGAGAGCATGACGCTTAATATCTCATCATTCAGCACCAATCTCCGTAGCTAACCATCAAAATAGTGTTAACGTATAGCTTGGCATATGGGATTCCTGAATTCTACTTTATGGTCTACGATGGAGATGGAAAGCCAATGTCAGCCACCAAGATATTCGAGGAGCTAATACAAAAGTCCTCTCAACAACTAAAACCCAAACTAACCAACGGAATATTCCTATCGGAGAATCCCGTCACCCAACAACCGATGTTTACGCTACACAGCTGCCGAGTAGACCTTGAGGGCAAAATGCTAATATCATTCTATTTAAGCTTACTTGATCTTCATCCATAGCTATGAATATCATTAAGGGCTCTACATCAACGGGTTGAGGACGGTATGCTCGATCTATTACTCTTTGATGAGGGTGAGGTCCTCCAGGTGGTTAGACACTGACTATGTTTATGAACGAAGTTAGGGATTAATAGGCATGGCGACAGGTTCAAAAACAGATGGTTGGCCAGATGCTTGAAAAGGGGGCTCTACACTGAATGTACGGGGCTGCTAAAGTTTGGATGTCCGCTTAACAGGAGAATTTGAGAGTTCAGTTCTTTTGTAACTGCGTTAAGGCTCTTGTTGGCAACTCTAAACCTTCGAAGTACTTTTTCTCCTGCTAGCTGCTGGTTATCTGTCCGCAAACTATGTCTTCGAGCAGCTTTTATTAAGCATCTTTGGAGCATCGCATATAAACTCACTCAGTACATCTTTCTTCTCCTTCGAAAATGAAGTTAGTGTTCGGTGGGTACTCATCACCTACTATCTCGTCTGCATAAACCGATCCAATAGCCCATGCTCTGCAGTAGCCAGCATCTAATTCTGGGTTTAAGTCACTACAAACAGATTTGTTTACAACTTTTTCTTTTCAGGTGGCTTTTAAGCAGGTTCCAGTAACCCATTTTGTCTTGCCTTCAATAGTTTAGAATAACGGAGATCACTCAAGTTAACCTATTGGCTACTGCTGTCCTTAGATAGAGAGAAGTCCCTATCATCGATTGAGTCCTCTACTGACAGGAGTTAGGAGGGCAGTCTAATCTGTTCGCTAGATTTCTGGGGTTAGTGGTCGTTCATACTATAGTTATTCAGGATGGAGGATCCCCATTTACTCAGCAACCTCTCATCTACAACTATCTCCTAGTCAGCCACATTGACTACTGGCCTCTGCCTATTAAAATAGTCGTCAACCTACCCATCGCTCTCATCACTCTGAAGTGGCCCTGAAGAATATACATACCCATCAACACTAAGACTATTAGTTTTATATATTGTATTATTAGGATTGCTTGTTATTTTATTACTGTGAACATTGACATTATGTAGAAGCTTGGGCATCGATTGCACACAGCTAGCAGAGTTTTGTATGATACTTGGAGGTTCCCTCGCCATCCACTTCTATTTTGGAGGTTCGGAAACATGAGATTTGAAGTTGGCGATGGGAGAGAGAAAGATCTGAGGGATGGGCATCTAGTGAGCGAACAGGGATGGTTGCCGATTGGTGTGGTTGGCAGTATTGTAGTTTTATTTTAGCTCAGGTTTGACTGGAATGTACTCCGACGAACCAACCAGCTATTAGGAGTAGTCTTCTACCTATCCTCCGCATGATTTCTGGAACTATCGGGTGCGTATCTTCATCTATCTTTCCAGAAGGGTTCTGGTGGCCTAGTTCCTGTCTGAGTTGTGCCTTACAAGCATCTCCATCATTTTTATTTCCTTCTACTTCAGCTCCAAGAAGAAGTTCTGCATTTGGCTTTACTGATTAACGGTCGACCCATGTTGTAGGACATGTTCTTCATAACTCTCTTTATCCTTAAACCCCTACTTTAAATACTTCTTACATCGAATCGGCAGAATGGACAGTAATAGGTAGGCTGTACCACAGCTGGAATTGCTTTCTGCTTCGACTTGACTGTCTCCTCCTTCTTCCGAATCTTCTTCTCCAAGGCTTTGACCATCTAGTGCTTGGACTTAAGATCATCATGCCTAATCTTTAATTTGGTCTTGCTCTCCCCAAGTTTAATTTATTGGTGGTGATTGCCTCGAAGCAGTTGAGCCTTTTCCTAACTCTTGACTTCAATTATCTCCTGTATTAAAGAAGCATTGGCATCATATGAGCATAGTTCATCTCGGAATATCCGCAACAGTTTAGCCAAATAACCCTTAGGTATTTTCTCGAATGTCTCGGGAGTGATAGTCTTGCCAGAGAGTATCCCCTCCAGTTTGAGGAAGGACTCAGGACCATTACTTCTGAATTTACTTATTTCGAACCAATCGACCTACCTGTCTATATTTAAATTCATTTATTTCTGTTAATATAACTCCAGCCTATCACTAATTGAGGTAAATATAGTAACGAATATCATTTGAAGAATTGGAGGACAGAGTTGAATACGGTCTCCATCCGTTCAGTCCTCCTACTGTTGAGTTTGTGTGATCTCTTCTATTATTTCTGAATTAGCTTCATTCGTTGGGTTTATCGTCTTTTGATGGCTTTCTGTCGGAAATTTCGATCGTAGTCTGTCTAGCTGATCTATTATAAGTACGCCTAAGACTTTTTCTATTTTTTGGGTTAGCACTTTTGTTGAGGTGGCTAGAGCTCAACCTAATCTGTGGGTTATAGCAGTATCTCCGGTATGTTGGGTTGAACTTTTGTAAAGTTTGATTTCAACTTACTGAACAGTGAGGTGAGCTAATAATTGGATGGAAGGCCATCACGATACTTCGATAGTACTTAAATTTGTTTAGGAACAGTGATAGTCTCGACAATTGGTTTGTTTAGTATTGATTTGATTGGATTATTGAATATGCGGAAAGTAGGACCCACGCCAACTTCCCTATTCTGTAGTTGCTCAGTGGTAAACATAACCTCCCCACTAGTATCGTCATCAATTACTATGGTTTAAGGCTCGCGTTATTTGGGTTGATTGCGCATAATTATCTCAAATACAATTAATTAGCATAATCATTGATGCTGATGTCACAATCAGACTCTTTAAATTTTGCTTAAATATCTTCGAGCATTAATTTAAATGAGATTCGTATTGCTAGTGATTGTACTTGCACTTTACTGTGGAAATGCTTACAAAATGCATCACAAGCTTGATAGCATCGGTGGAATACCACTCAGACAGTTCTCTTCGCTGGCTTCAGGAGATGTCTCTGGATTTATGCAAAAGGTTGCACTCAATAGGGCTACTGGAGGGCTTAGTGACCAACTAGGACTGGATAACTTTATGGGAGCAGGAGCAGGTC
The DNA here is from genome assembly GCA_028571205.2 of Hydropsyche betteni. NCBI lineage: Eukaryota > Metazoa > Arthropoda > Insecta > Trichoptera > Hydropsychidae > Hydropsyche > Hydropsyche betteni. The sequence continues at coordinate 28,149 of JAOXNN020216885.1, forward strand.
AGCAACCAGGACAAGGATTTAATTTGAATAGCCTGTTGGGAGGTAGACAGGGGCAAGCTGCTTCAGCAGGATTCCCTGGCCAAAATTACCTATCCTCGCTTTTAGGAGGTCAAGGTGGACAACAACCCCAAGGAAATTGGTTAAGTGCTTTAGGGCAAGGTGGGCAACAGCCACAGGGCAATAACTGGATGAGTTCTTTGGGCCAACTTGGGCAAAACGGGAATCCAGGTTCATTAGGAAATCTCGGTTCATTAAGAAATCTTTTAAGACACATGAGAGAAACCGAAGCATAAGAATAATGATGAAGTTAATCAATTACCTAACAGAGTTACTAATTATAATCATATGACCATGAGCAGTAGAACAAACATTCCCATAAGGATCCTGTAGGAAAAGTTACGGGAGGTCTTGCCCTCTCCATGGACCTGAACAGCTTTCTAAGCTAAAGTAGGTTTCCTGGGGTATTCGTTGGCTAGTGCATAATACACGTTGTATTTGGAGGCTGCATTGGCAGTATTAAACTCAATATTTGCAGACTAAATAAAACTTTAGGTACGTTATTAGAGTGGGGGAATATTATTCGAGTACAGTTCTCCACCGTTGAGTTGTTAGCTCCCCGACAGTTTACTATCTGCTATGGTGTGGGAGTACTATTACTGGTATTAACAACAACTAAGTAGGCAGCTCCTGGAGTATTTGAACGGAGATCCTCTATTCTGATTTTATTGTTCTTAGCATTCATTTTGGAGAAGGTTAGAGTATTATTGTAAGACATCGCCCTCGCAACCATATCCCCAATATCAGCCTTATTCAACTTAACAGCCGATTTAATAAACCCTATATTGTAACTCTGCATATCGCTTAGAGTATTCTGTGTTAGGGAATAGCTGGAGGCACCAAAGAAGGTTTCGAAAGCTTTTACAGTGTTATCACTATCCGGAGTTCCTTCAACATAGATTACCGTACTGTTGTCTAATTTTAGTGTGGTTCCCTTGTAAGCATAGAAGTAGTTGTTGGGGTTAGCTGCATAAGGGTTACAGGAATGTCCATCTGAGGTCATCACATTCCCTATTTGAGCTCCAGTTGTGTAGACAATATAGCATAATAACGAATTCAATTCAGCAGGTGTAAGGCTATGACTAAACACAAAGTGTCCTCTGACCATATAAGATGAGGTTGTTATGAAACTGGTGCAGTTATTCCCAGATAGTGCTGAATTGGGGGATTAAAAGTAAAAACATAGAACGTATCGAGTGTTCGGTTGAAGATCATTAAGCTCAATCGTTGTTTTGCTGTCAACAGGCACCATCTTATACCTTTTCTGGAGTGAGGAAGAAATCCAATCGGTTGGAGGTGGGGCATTAATAGCCTGTACAGCTTTAGTCTTAACTGTTTGAAGAGTTTCTGAGTTGTAGTTTGGATCCCCCTGATAGCTAACATCCATCTGACTCAACGTATAGTATACCACTCCACTTCCAATCGTCTAAATGTTATAAACAGCTTTGGTCTCCTCCACCAACCCATTTCTGTAAGCTATTTTGATGTCACCTCCCACTATTGGGTCTTCTATTACCACCATGTTGGATATTCCACCGTTAGAGAGCACATAGTTTTGACTGTTGCCCCCGCTTACGCCAAATTGGATTGGATAGACAGTTCCAACAACAAAATTGGAGGAGGCACAGAACAAAAACTATTGAGTGCTTTCTATAAAGTAACGGTTGGGATTGGCGATACCCACTATTCCGCTGCTATTATTTGGCACCTGGCTCAGAGTCAACCCACCAGGTTAGCCAGGAACTGTAATGGGGATCCTATCACACTGTCCCCTTCTCACTGTAAAGTTTAGAGGAAGGTTTATGGTGGTTATTTGGGTTGTGACAAGCACCAGGAGAGTGATGCCGAAAATAAGTGAGTGTGTTTTCATAATTAAATATAAATGAACAGCCCCTGTATTAATTTTTACTTTGAGGAGTAATGTGAGAATTGAATTGAGTGTGTACCTGAACATAAGACCAATGATCGGATAACTGGCGAACCACTCGTAAATTAATAACCATTTTTTGACTGTAAATACTCTCCCACCATCTAACCAGACCCAATCTGAATCATACAAATATTTCTCCTTTTGACCAGCTATTAACAACTCAAATAGTTTTTTCAGAACTACATAAATTAATAGCAACTGAAGCATTTTGCATTTAAACTATTTATAAAGATCATCAGGCTCTAACCCTTACAGTCAGTAAATAGCCTTTAACTTGGTAATCTCCCAAAGTTTTAGGTGCTAACAATTATACTCACAAATATCCTGGGCCTCACTCAGTTCAGTAAGGTAATTCTGGACAAACAGCAACTCTTTATCATCTGTTTCGCCATTATAACTGGCTATTGGAACCCCGTTCCCTAGATTATTTCCGAAACTGAGCACCGAATTATCCAGTAACACGATATCCTTCAAACTCCTGTTTTTTATCACTCTCAAATCCTTAACATACCAACTTTTATATACCAGAGTGCACTGTTCACGGGAGATCTCAGCTGATAAAGCTCCACCCGTCCTCTAATTCAAGTAGTTGAAGATAGCTTTCGAATACTATGATTGGCCTGAAGTGAACAACACCAACTCATAAATATTCTTCATGTTCCTCAGGAACTCTAGGGCATAGGGTCGTACCTGAAACCCTATCACTCCTTAAGGTAAGGTAAGCTTTTAACACCCTTAAGGCATGTCTTTCCAGTAAGCCTTGACTAGTGTTTAGTCGATGTCAATACAAAGGGTTTTAAGGTGGGTTTTTTATTCGGTGGATGTGGGAAGCTGGAGCTGCTTGTGTTGTAGCTGGGAGTCCAAAACATTTTGGATGGTAGGGCGTAATTTTTGAATGAGGTAGACAGCATCAAAGACCACTTTACAGTGGTGAAGGAGTCTTTGGGGATGCTTGTGCGGATTGAAGAGGAGGAAGTTGTAGGGGATGGTAGAATAGTTGGCTAGGGCCCTTAAATTTTATTTCGGTGTGGAGGAGCTGTCTTGGGTTTATTGATGCTGCATTGAAATATTATCTCCAAAATATTTATTATTTAATCCACAATTCTTCAATTTTTCAAGAATTTGTGAATGATTATTTAATTTAACGAATTTTAGGAGATAGCTTATTTAATAGACGCAAATTAAATTATTACAATTATGGACAAGTGAAATATTATTTTGGTTGGGCTGATCTGGGTTATTCGATAATTTATTATTTATCATGTAAAACCTTTAAAAAACAACTCAAGAAATTAGACTTAGGAAGATGCAGGAGTTTTAGTAACGAAAGAAAATACTTTCGCAAATACCTTCAGCAGAATATGACTCAAACGCTCATCCGAGAATCGATTCTAAGTTCAAAGGCTATATGGATCTCCTCAAAAAGAAGCTATAAAAACAGGGAACGGGCCACCTGACTGAGTACTACTCTTCTTCTTTCCTGCAGGATTTAAAGGAGAAGAGGAATATTTCTTTTAGCCAAGACATCCTGGAAAAGATGTACAAACAGTACGGTTTGGAAGAGTATGCAAGCAACTTTAATAAGGAGACGTTCGACCCTACTAAAGCTCGACCACAGTCCGAATACTACGAATAAATGTACAAGAAAGCAATTTAAAGATCGTGATTTACTAAGTATTTGAATATCAATGAAGGTACTCAAAGATAACGGGAGGGGTTAGTTTTGAAACCGTTTAACACCGACCTGTATCTCTCCAAGTTGGAGTCTGCTGGTTGAGTGGGACTGTTGTATCCGGCGTAGCTTATGTATTCAGTGTTGGGGAAGGCTGGACTCAAGGAAGTGGTTTAGTTCTGTAGTCTGCCCTTCAATTGTCTATTCTATTCCAATATTTATGCATGTTTCTTCTTGAAATTCTCAATATCCTGCAGGAAGAGGAGCTTAGCCTTGTCCTCCTTCTCGATGGTGGCGTGCAGATTGATGATTTATTACTGGAGCTACCGATTGTCTCCTCCTTTCAACTTCAGTAATCTGATAGTTTAGACTCTTAGTTCCTAATTCTGTCTTTTAAGTTGCTCCAGCTGAGAGACGAGGGCGGACTATCCACCCTTCTCCCTGGCTCTCTTAAGCTCAGCCTGCAACTTCTAGACTTCTCTTCTCAGATTATTCTACTCAGAGCCCCCAACACCAACGTATCTCTTGGATGTTCCCTGTTCCCTCGATAGATAAGCAATCTATTGTTCGGCTGCCCGCAGTTTCCTCTATAGTTCTGCGTTGAGGGTGGAAAGTTTGTCTATTTTCTTATATGCTTCAGCTAGTTATTGCTTCAGACTGGCTATTTAGTTTTAATAGGTATTCCCCGTGTTGGCGACTCCTGCAGCCTTCCCTTTATAACGAGGAGGCTCTTCAACGTACGCTTGTCCCTTCCTTTGGGCTCCATCGTAACGTGGTCGAGCTATTTCCTCTGTAGGCCTGGGTCTCCTGTAATCCTCACTAGCCTTGTGTGGTCGTGGAGGCTCTTCTCTAGGTATCCGATGAATAATTGATTCGCCCTCATTCGAACTATCATCATACTTCTGCTGTTTTTGAAGTTTTTCCCACTACCTCCTCAACTCATTGTAGTCTGACTCCAGCTTTTCATAGTTCTCCACTACCCTAGGATCATTCCACCTCTCCACATTAGGCTGGGGTCTCCTCGACACAATAGTCTGTTGAGGTCGATGTTCAGTATAGACGTAAGGCTCCACCTCCCTCGACTGTGTCCTCGAATAGTATTCATTACCGTAGTTAGTCTTCTCATCTTCCTCTTCAGGTAGATCCCGTATCTAATCAAGAACATCCAACTGATAGTCCTTGATCATCTGGAGTCCGTGCTTAACCTCCTTGCTTTCAATGTTACACTGATTGATGATTTTGTCCACCATCGACTTCAGTTCTAGAATCCTCTAATAGGAGCGGCCTCCTCTTTTCCTGTTACCTACCGATGCCATTGAGTTCCTTAACGAATTTATTATTATTAAATATCAATAAAACGATTTAACGCTATGATTGATCTGGTACTGTTGATACATCCATACTAATAATTAATAGGTTGGTTTGATAATTGAATAAGCATCATATAGCATCGAACCCTTGCTGTATGCTCTGTTGTTAAGTTGCGGAGAATAGGGGAGCTTTGTGGAGGGTTTTGCGGCCTCTAGGGAGGACTAACTGTGGCTGCGATGGTTGTTGTTACACTGACTATTAGCGTTTATTCTAGTTAGGACTCTCCTACACCGCAAGCAATGGCGAAAAATATTATTTTTCTGGTACTGCCTTAGATTTCTCAGGACAGAAGCTCTTAGCTGGAGTTAGCTGTCTGGTTCCTCCATACTTTCTGGGTGTATTGAATACCACATCCTTCGTCAATCTTTTCTTAATTTCTTTTAGGAAGATGTTCTTATGGTTTTCCTCCATCTGCTTCAACTTTATCTGGTCTGAGATTATTCTCATTTGTTTAAGTTAGCGACGTTATTTAATGTAGTTCCGAATAAGGTATCCGATGTTGAGGATGGTCACTATGTAGAGTAGAGTCAGTATTACGCAGGGGATGGCGATACCTGGGGTATTCTCAGCCTCTATGCTTTGGTAGGAGTACCTGTAGTAACCGTACATGATGAATATGCTGAAAACTACTCCCTGGCTGGAGAGCACTCTGATATTGTCTAGATTCCTGTTGAGGGGTTTCCGTAAAACTACAAAGATGACTACTAAAATAGGAATAACTGCACACATAAACCCTACACTGGACATGTTATTAGCAAAGACTAGTACCAGAACAATAAGCAATCTCTCTATCACTATTGCTAAGTAATAGGATTGGCTGACGGCATCCAACCTGAAGTCTTTGGAGAATTATCCGTGTTAGTCAGGTTTCAATTTGTAAAATACTAGGGCTATCATAGTAATTGAGCAGGATAAGATGGCAGAGATGACACTCGGAGCGAAAAGGGAGTTGAGTTAGCTAGTGAAGCATGCAAACAGCAAGAAGGAGAGGGTTGTCTGGTAGAAGAGGAAGATAGAACTGGTGAATGCGTATTCGTAGAGGCAGATGGTAGCCCATATCGAGCATTTTAGTTTTGTTAAGTCTGATTCAATCGTTTTGGAGACTATGAAAAATGCAAGGGATACCACATAAGGTAATACGAGCACCACTAACCCAATATTGACACTGTAAATCATGGCTGAGTCGTATTCAACACCAATCAATCTGTTGGATAGCTGAGTATTAACTAGATTCTGCTGCAGAAGAGTGGGTCTTTGGGAGGATAGTACGAAGTTGAACCCATTAATCCAGTAGAGCCTAGTGATTGCACTGAGCAAAGGATGCATATAATCCACTCCCACCAGCCCAATTACAGACACCTGCAGTACTCCCATCATATCCACCCCAATATGCTTCTTATTCAGTATCATCGATATCACAAATCCTATGCATCCTAGTGCACCCAGCACCTCCACAGCCACAGTGAACTGTCGAGTAGAATCGTAGAGATCCTGTTAATAGTAAACAGCTGGAATGTTATTATTGGGTTGGACTATCAGAGAGTATTGAGTGTTGGGAGTGGCAAAGAATAGTGAGTTGGAGGCTGGTGTTATAGTGAGAGATACATTTTGACCCTGTATGGAGGAAGAATAATCAACATTGACCAGTAACATCCCGTTGCTATAAGTAACACTGAGTCTGCTATTGGGAATGTTAGTGGCCAGAATCTGGGAGAAGTTGAGTTGGTTTAGAGTGCTCAGAGACGGAGTTACCGATATATAGAATGTGACTGAGTTAGAAGTGGGGTCTTTTCTAGTTTAGACTAGCGACAGCTACAAAGCTTTATTGTAAGAGCATAAAGAAGGCGACGTCGAAGACCCTCCAGTACAAGAATAGTCAGCCTAAACATTGCAAGTTGAGGAACAACCATCTCCTGACACATTATCCCCATCATCACATCCCAATACAAATACAATGCCATCACCACATATTTAAGTGCAAGTTGAAGGAGCGAAAAAGTTATATCCTGGCTGACAGCTAGTCTGGGGGCATAAAGGTTGCCCCATATCACTGTAGTATTGAAGACAGGGGCAGGTTGCACCCGTCAACTGTCTATTATTACTAGCATTGCAAGTTAAACATCCGTTTGCAGTACTATCATAGCATGTAGAGCAGGAGTAATGGCAGAAGTTGCACACTCCATTTGAGTCGGGGTAGGCATTCGATAGGCAGACGCAACTTCCTGTTGATAGGGTTGAAGCTGAGTTACAAGCAGTACATTGAGTATTTGATGATCCTGTGCAGTTGACGCATGAGAGGTGGCATGCCAGGCAAGATGCACCCGGCTGATAGGTTCCAGAGGGACATACACAGATATTGGAGCTATCTCTAACGAAGGATGCTGTACAAGTAATACAGTTGCCAGACGTTACTGTACATCCGTTGCATTAGACATTACAGGGAGTACATGTTCCTGATGAGTTGTAGTACGCTGGGTTGCATATACATTGGTTGGAGGCTCCTATTACTAAATGCAGTGTGCTATCGCAATTTGTACAGGCTGAACCAGTCGAACAGGCAAGACAACCAGGCATTGTAGTTGAACATAGGGTACAGGTAGCGCCATTCAAGTAGTATCCTGTTTAGCATTTGTTGCATGTGCTCAAACTAGAACATTCAATACATCCAGTGCATACTCCAGTGCAGGAGCTACAAATTGCTACCCCAATATCAGTATAGCCGATGTCGCAGGGACACTGCCCACCACTAAGAGTCCGATGGTTAGTAGAATTACAGGTTAGGCAATCAGTATTAGTTGTACAAGTGAGGCAACTAACCATACAGATGGAACACACTAAGACCCCTGTATCATAGTACCCCACATCACACACACAACTACCAGAAGAGATCACCCTATGATCAACAGTATTACAACTGAGACACGCACTCGAACTATTGGATGAACAAGTATAACACATAAAGTAGCACGGCATACAGCTATTAATAGTTGTATCTGCGTACTTGTAGTTAGGACATACGTCATAACAGCTAAGGTCAGGCTAGTTGAAATAGGTGAAGCCTACCGGACAATCCCGAATCCTAACATTAAAGTAATGGAAATTAAGCGTGTTGAACTGCATACTCCCACTACATGTAAGACTGGCACTAGCGTACAGAAAGTTTACAGGCTGAGTGTTAAGGTAGGCCATATTCATCAACCCAATAATAAAGTTGGTATTATTCCTCCAGATTAAAGTCAGGCCTAGAGAAGAGTAAGTGCTGGCAGTGGCAGCAACCACCCCAATATCCACATAAGTCTGCTGTGTGGACTGTAAGGCTGTTTGGTCAAGACTGAGTCCTCCATAATGGAAAACTGTTATTGTTGTAGAGTCAGAGGTGGAGAGTTTCACTGAATACCGGTCTGAATCCAAGTATTTTATTTAGAAGGTGTAGTTGAACTTACCAGCAGCATTACTGTTCATTCTGATGGTCCTCACATAAGAGAGTATGGGTAGGCTATGTGAGATATTGGCACTCACTCCGTAGACTGCTGTGAAATTCACTATTATTTATTAGTACCGATATCCTGTACCCGTAGAGACATTTGTCACTAAATTAAACTCAAAAGTACTTGGTGTGTAAGTGCTGAACAAATAATTGCCATCTGCCGCCAGCCAGGTTATTGAAGGATCGATGCCCATATAGTTGACTGTCATTGAACTCATGCTAGTGGCTGCTCCCACCGAGAAAGTGAAAGTCAGTCCACTTGCTGTAGATGAAGTTGATATTGAGAAGTCTAGTGTATTGCTTATCGCTGTATTCATTTTGTTGATGCCCACTAAAAACCTTGCCTTGGCTGCAAAGGCGGTGACGAATGTTACTGGAACAGACCCACTTTTAGTGGCAGCTGAGGAGACTATCGTAGCGGATGATGATTGGAACTGAGGGGAGCCTAGCCACTGCACTGGAGAGGAGGCTGCCCACCCCATAACCACTATTCCTAGCAACCATAGTCTCACAATAGATTGTATGGTAGTTGGCATAATATTATATTAAAAGACTCCAGAGTAACATAGTCAATAGGAGGAAGAGTCTCATAAGGATTATAATAATTATGAAGGAGTAATCGGGGAGCCCCTGCTACAACGTAAAGATCGTGGCCACCAGCAAAGGAGAACTGGCTATCCTCCAGGACTAGATAATAGGAAGTGGAGCCAGCGCAGTGGTAAAACGGGCGGTGAACAAAACTACTGGATAAGATTACGCAGTAAAAATCATAAAGGTTACGAGTAAGTAGGCCAGAGACATCGCCATGAAGTAGCTGGAGATCGCCCAGCAGCTGGACGAGAGTCCTCACCTGGTCAAAATCGAGAAGATTAAGGTGGAGTCTGTTAATCATATCTACATTCTTATGGAGTTCTGTAATCAGGGTACCCTCATCTCACAGATGAAAGCGAAGTTCAACTACTTTACTGAAGGGGAGATCTACAAGCTATTCTGCCATCTCATTAAGGGTTACAAGGTGCTGTATGATGCGAAGGTACTCCATGAGGATCTCAAACCCTAGAATATTTTGATTAGGGATGGGGTGTACAAGATAGCAGATTTTGGACTTGCCATCTTCAGTGAAAACTACAAGTACACTTCGAAGAGAAGAGGTACTCTCTATTACATGGCATTCGAAAAACTGACCAAAAAGGAATACACGGCCAACGTTAAGAGTGATATCTATTCGCTGGGAGTGCTCCTCTATGAGTTTATCACTAACAGACACCCTTACATACAGAATCGAGGGCTATAACTCAAGGAATTCGCTAAGTAGCTTAGAGATTCTAGACTTCGCTACTAAAACTTTAGTGATAGGTACAGTTTGAAGTTCGCCACATTCTTTGAGTATATTCTCAAGATGGTGGTCAAATCTGAGGAGAAGAGGATCGGCTGGGATGAACTCTATTAATTCTACAATAGCTTCGAACCTTTAAATTAGTTCAAGATGGTCGAGCCTCATGTCAACCAGCCCAACTTTTTCAAGAATGCGTCCTACAAGGAGGTAGACCGCTCACAGGCTACAATCGAGGGTCTCCAGCTGCAGGTGCCTGGATTAGAGAATCTAGTGGAGTCTGTAAATGAAGGATAAATGCAAGAGCGGATGAAAAAGTCGGAGGATTTAAAGACAGAACTGATGGCGAGGAGGAACAGCGCGTTCTTCTTATCGAAAGTAATTAGGAGCTTGGAGGAACTTATGAAATACAGGAGAGAAGACGAGTTATGGATATTGCAGATGGGACTTTACCTCTACAAACCGAAGGTTATTCCGTACCTGGATCACGACCCTTTCGAATCTGTGCAGCCAGCCCAGTAAATCGTCAAGCTTTACGAAGATGACTGTAATTTCGTAAAGCAGGAACAAATGGCCCACATCATGCATTCATAACTGCCTGAAGCTACCAAAAAAGACCTTATTAGCAAATTTAAAGGTAGCTCCACCCAGGCTTAGAGCCTACTTATCGAATTCATCAAACAGGTGTTTGCTGGACCACTCCTCATCATCCGTATTAACTACAGAAGGGAGTTCGTATTGGTATTCTACATCCTGCACCTCCTGAATATCCTCAGTAAAATATAACCCAACAGCCAGAACCATTTCTAAAAGATATACTCGGAAGAGTAGGGCCCAGTATAGCTAATAAAGAAGTACATTCAGACCCAGACAGTGAGCATCCCCGTAATGTACGACCCCGAGAAGTAGGAGTAGTCATAGGAGTTCGAGGTGCTCGACTGGGAAAGCTACCTCAAAAGCCATAAGCCTCCCAGCTGACCCTCATCAAACCATGCTATTTGCTACATCCCGTTATCTATTACTATCGACACTCTAATTAATTTATTCTATTTTGTAATGTTAAGGTATAAGTTAATTTAATAATTGGTGGAGGTGTAACGCACCTCAAGCAATAAGAATTGGGTTTGATTATTAGGGTCATTAGGGAAGATTACGCTTGTTTTGGCATATCTACAGCTTATCTAAGGGTTTGTGCTGGCCATTTCCAAAAAACTAGGCTTTGGGGTGACGCTGTCTGCTCATACTTCTTGGCTTTACGACTTTTAGACGGTTGCTAGTGTCAGCACCTGGTGCATAGTTGTATCGCTTATAGTAGAAATGAGCAACGTCTACTGGTGTCATCTAGTAATGCATGTACTCAGAGTAGTCAGGAGTTTTCTTAAGGTTGAACATCTTACTAATGGGTTCACCCCTCCTATTAAGGATTGGCTCCCTTAAATAGCATTCTTAGAACAGGGGTTTCTGGCGGAGCTGAGCCACTAGTTTTTATTATAGGTTGCCCTTGAACGATGGTTCTGGCGCTTGTGTCCTGAGGGAATCACCCAGTTTAAGCTTCTTTTTGGTAATGCGATCTGTGCTCCTATGGGCTGGTTCAGTACATGGCTCATCAAACCCATCACAAACTACCTGCTTTTAGTTATTTTTTGTCGTCCAGTTATAGAAACTCATGCTAAGCTTTTTGAATGCCTTCGAGGAGGTCGATCGTTTAGTTTGGCTAAGCTCGAACGATTTGTCCGGCATCACTATTGGTTATTTCTGTGAAACTTTATGATTCTTCGATTTTGATTTATTGTTAAACATATTTTTGATTAGTAATGAGTGTCCTTACTATTGGTGATTTATATTTCTTATGAAAAGATCCCTAACGTAGGAAATTCGACTCCTCAAACACTAAACCCAACCCGCTGATAAGGAATAGGTGAGGGAGAAAGAAGGAGGGATGGCAGCCTCGGTGGTACTGGCTACCACCAAGCTAACTCATACACAGGCATCCTCTAAAAATAGTTTGTTGTTTAGAGGATGGAGTTTCTGCTTTCCTATTCAGGACTCTATACTCAGTAGCAAACTGGTTGCCATCCTCCAACGACAGATATAGAGCTACGGAGGCAGAGTCTCTCAACCTGGATAGAAATAAGACCATCCATTTAATTACTTCCTCGTTAGCTAGAAGGTTTCTCAGAGTAAACTGATGAAATTACAGACATAAACAAAGATTAGCATTCTAAACTACACTTTCGTGAAGGAGTGTATAATAGCGGGAGAAATAGTTGCCACCGATAAATTCTTAATTAAAGCGCCAGTAACCTAGTCTATTAAATCTGAAGGGAGGCCTCCTAACTCATAATCAACTTCATAGCTTATTACCCTTAGTCAGTAAATTATGCAACCAGCACAGTCTTTAAAGAGAGAACGACCTACCAGCCTCTAAAATGCTATTACAAGATCTTAACCCAAACCTACTAAAGGTCAGAAGAAACTCGACAGTTATTTCAAGACTAAAACCATATTCGGAGAGGTTTCGGACTCCGATGAGCAGGAGATTGTAGTGCCAACTATCATAGAGCCGGATGATGACTCTAAGAGAAGAAGGAACGAAGAGCACTGGGATAAGAAGAAAGAGACGTTTATATGTCAGAAAGGAACCTCCGAATCGGTAGCCCTCAACCAATACATTATTGATGAGCTTACCAAACTGCTTAAAATATACCAAGTGGAAAAGGATAAGGGAAGGGTCATCGCCTACCAACGAGCCATTTCCGCCATCAAGTCTGTTGAGATTGAAATCAAGGAAGAGAAGGATCTAGCACATCTCAGGAACGTCGGTCCTAAGATAATGGAAAAAGTCATAGAGTTGGTAAAGACAGGAAAGATGGACAAACTTGAAAAGCTCAAAAAAGGAGATAAGTATGAGGCTATTGATGAGTTGAGCACTGTCTGGGGGATAGGACCAGCCAAAGCCTTAGAACTTTACAACCAGAATATAAAAACGATAGTGGAACTCAGGAATAATTAGCATCTGCTCACCAAAAACCAGAAAATAGGTCTCAGATACCTGGAAGAGTTCAATCAGAAAATACCCAGAGCCGAAGTGGCTGAAATATTCAACTAGGTAAGGGAAGCTCTGTTTGAGCTGGTTGGTAGTAGAGACCAACACAATATTGAAGCGGTTGGATCTTATAGGAGGGGTAAGGAAATGTGTGGGGATGTCGATATTCTTATTACCAGGAAGGATGGAGTGTTCGAGAAGAATTTGCTATTCCTTCTCATTTAACGACTGCATAAAATAGGATTGCTCACTGATGACCTGGGAACACCTAGACAGGGTGTCGAACACTAGAGTTTCTCTTATATGGGAGTATGTCAGCACAAGGGAGGAGTGCATAGAAGGCTCGATATTAAATATTACCCTCTTGACCAGTTTGCATATGCTCTACTCTACTTCACTGGAAGCGATATGTTCAACAGATCAATACGATTATTCGCCCGGAAGAAAGGGTACACCCTTTCCGATCACAGTTTGATTCCAGTTTAGAGAGATAGCCACAATAAGTAAATTTGGCAAGGAAAAAAGATAGTTTGCTATACTGAGCAGGATATTTTCACCTTTCTGGGACTCGACTACAAAAGTCCACAGTAAAGAAATGCTTGATTTTGCATTACCTACATCTTAGGAATAGAAATACATTATTCACAATTAAATTATTTATCCAATCAAATATTGTGTTCATTACCGAGTTAGACATGGTAACCTATTAGTTACCAAATCTCTGTTCAGATTTTCCGAAACAATATCAACCTACTAACTATCGTAAATGCCCAAATATCGTAAATGGAACCGAATAAATGTTGTATGAGCAGCGTTAAATTCATCCATACGATTTGCTCTATTACAATTGAAGTTATAATCAATAAAAGTTTGCAATGTAGTAACCAAAGGGCGAAGGTTCATCTCAAATTGCCAAGTAGTACTGGAATATTCACCGATGCTGCTGGTAGGCTACCAAAAGACTTCTGGAAGAAAGCAAGCAGAAAGTACTACTACAGCACACATCATACCAAGATGTACTTAAGGTATGGAGGTTAAAGGAAGTACCGGTATTTTATCAGCTTTACTTTTTGTACTCTGCTGCCCACTGTCCCGGCCGAAACACTAAGGACATACTCGACAAGGAAATCCACCAGACGCTGTCCTGTAATTCACGTTATTATCGAATACATCGTATGGTTGCAAACAGATAATCACTTATCGCCTCGCTCAAAAAGCAGTTGGTAATATTAGTATAAAGTAGGTTGTTCTGGAAGGCTTCAATTAAATAAATTCGGGGCATATAACCGAAGTTCAACGATAATAAATTAAGCAAGTATTATCCGAATGCAAAACCCTTTAATAATGTAAGTAAACGGAATGCAAAAAACTGCTCTAATTTTGTTGTACCCTCAAATAGCTTAGAACTTGCAGTTATGAGCTGGTTAGTGAAATAACTGGATGGAGGGATGAGCTGGGCATAGAGGGCATTCATACAATGTTCATTTCAACCGGAATTAATGTACTGGCGGTAATGGCAGTCGACACCCAATTTCTCTGGCAGTCGTTTTTGTCCGCTTATGTGAATTTCGTTGCTACCGACGATCCCTTTTTTCTCAGTATTTTCAAGGAGAAAGAACCAAACTCAATACAGTCAATATTCTTAACAAACCTCTAACTTAAAATAGATTTGGATATCTACAAAAAGAGTTCACAGTAGATAATTGCCTAGCTGTACAAGGAAAGTGCGTTTGGTAACGAGCATCAAAGTTAGTATCCGTTAGAAGGCTAAAGGAGACCGGATATTAAGAACTAAAAATAGCCTTTCGACAGAAAACCGAAAGGGACCATACAGGTCATGCCTAAAAGCAACACAATTGAAATAATTTACAACACTAAAAAGTAGAAAAGAAAGAAATTCTATGAGTCAGAGTAGAGCTCTGATATAATATCAGGACAGCCTACCCCAAATGGTACCTACCTAGATCTAAGACATACGCAAAGCCGATAGGATAACTCTAAAAGTAGAGGCAGATAGACCTACTAAACCCAAAAGAAATTCAAACAGGTGGATCCTCAGAAAGCCAAACTAAAGTATTATAAATACGAGCTGGAGAATCTCAACCATGAGAGAGAATTAGAAAGGAGGAGATTCAGATAGATTGAGGCTGAGAAAGAGAGGAGGATAAGGGAAAAATAGGAAGAGCTTTACTAACTTAAAAGTATGCTGAGGGAACATGAGCAGGAAAAGAGTAAGAGGGCTGCCTCGGGTAGGGAAAGGATGTTACTCATGCCGACTACACATGGCTATTCCAGTCAGCAGAGATTGGAGCAGATGGCCTCCCGCAAGAGAATAGAGTAAGCATATAGCTCAAAATAAAGTAACTATCTTGGGTTTGGGTAGGCTTAGGGTAAGGCAGAAGCATAGATCAACGGATCCATAGTCCGAATCACCAAGTAGCTTAACGCCACTGACGATAAACTTAAGAAACTACGCTAGTAAATGTAGGAAGGGTTCCTGGAGAGTCCTGATGACTACATGTTCAGGAGGTTGGGCTACGAAAAGAAGAAGCTAAACCTTAAACTAAGGATTGAGCAACGAAGACACTAGCTTCTGATCATCCAGCTAATGAAAAAGTAGGATGAAAAGATGTAGAAGCAGCGATAAGCCTACCTAAAGCAGATGTAGTAAATTGCCAACTCAATAAAGAACAAGTAGATGCAGCTGATCACTTAAATAAGGAAGTAGCTACAGTAACAACGGATAATACGGGAGGAACATGAGAAGATGTTAGCAGAGTAGAAGTAGATCATTTAGAAGGAGAGGATAGCACTAGAATAGGCTAAAAATAACATGCCTCAAGATGATAAAGAGCGCACTCTGGCAAGATAACTGAGTAGTTAGATTAATGCTCTTTGCGATGCCAAATTCTTTAACGAGGAGGATGAACAGTTCAGGTTATTGAAGGAGCAGATGCTGAGATAGGAGATAAATAGGCTGGAGAAGGAGTACGGGAAAGAGTTAGAGGTGATGGATATTTAAAACTAAATGCTCAAGAAGAAATTGCTTGTTAATAGATCGGCAGGCAGTAATAATACGTCTTAGGCTGTGCTAACGAAGTATGATTTTGAGTTCCAGCAACAAAGGAAGCAATCTATGCATCATAGGACTGATTCTCTTAAATCGGCTGCTTCTGAAGCTCTAAGGGCGATGGGTATTCGAACGAGGCCCAGTTCCAGAAATGTCGATGCTTTGGGACAGTCCAATGAGAGGGTAAGATCTTTAAAATCAGGGTCTATGCTAGCTAATTTAAATGATCAACCTAATGAAATGACCAACTAGGACATTGACTCTCTAGTTACCAGATACCAGAAGATGCACACTTAGCCACTGGAGGGTTCTGGCAACCAAAACACTATCACCAGCTACCTGAAATAGGTATTTAAGACTCCGAATGAGAGAGGCTTATCAAGAAACACATTCTCCAATACTAAATTACCTAAACCCCTCAGCTTCAAGCAGCATAGCCAAGATGAACTCATAAAGACTATTCTGGCAAATAAGTTTGCGAGGACTAATATCGAGAAGGAGCTTAAAGAAAAGGCAAACAGGGATAAGATTAGTTTTAGGAATTTAACTACATTGCCTAGTGAGGCCAATATGGATATTGGTAAATACCATCAGAAGTCTCAGGAGCTGCAGGGTAATGTAGGAAATCGAATAAGAACGGAGCCTATCGATAGGACTCAAATCAAACAAAATCAGCTCCAAGGCAAAAAGGTAATGTAGGATGATAGGAGGCCCAGCAACTCGAAGAAAGACTTCTTAAAAATCAATAAACAGTCACTCAGAGTAATGCAGTCAAGGGAGGTGTCTCCTGATAACGACCGAACGAGAGCTAATAAGCCTAAAATAACCTAATAGGTGACCAAAAGACAGTAATAAGCTGTAAAAAAGTACCTTTAGAGAACAAAAAACAAAGGAGTGAGTGAGTAGAAGAGCAAAAACAATCGGTCATAGCTGCTATCAGCCACCAAACACAAGAGAACTCTGGTGGAGAAGCTGAACACCTAAATCCCTATATAAAAGGAGCCGTAACTTTTCAATTAACCTGCGCATGTCTAGCAATAACCAATACACTAAATTAAGAAGATAATAGAGTAGCAGTAGAAACCACCCGAGAAGGTGTAGCTTAATAAGCAATGGTCGTAATACAGAGCCTGGATGAAGGAAGAATAGTAGAAGACAAAACGGTAAGCGATGGAACGAATAAGTAAAGAAGAGAAGTAGGCCCAGCTCAAACGCTAACAGTAGTAGTAGAAGAGAAGGATGGAAGAGTAGCTCAATAAGTACAGAAGGTATGTCAGATAAATGCTAAAAAAGGCCAATCTGACCATCCGTCAGTAAATAATTGAGTAAGCCAACCTCTTACCCTACCTAGAAACCTACTAAAAGCTGAGCTCAGCCGACACTCAACCAATCAATAGGTTCGATATTGCCCAGGTTACTCAGTTCGCCCAGAAGTAGCCTAGTTACCATATACTAATAGCTAACGACACAAAAAATAGTCAGAAGGGTATCGGTCTCTTTAGAAAGGACAAGTCTATGTACATCTGCGACCATCTACTAACAGACCAGACCAACACTTTGACAGAGGTCGCTCTTAGTCTTTGCAGATATATCTTCAACCAGGATCCCAGCAGCGATAAAGTGGAATATGAGTTCCATTTCGATAAGGCTGAATACCAGTATGCTCAGATCTACCAACAGTTTGAATAGTTATGCATGAAATATGGATAGGTCTACCAAATGAAATAGCAAACTCTCAAAAGGAAGTACGTTATAAAACGATCTCTATTCTTAGATGAGGATATCCAACCAACCATACCGTTGGAGAGGTACGACGCAATCGGAGTCTTTACCCAAATCTACGTTGGTTAGAAGGACACTCTCAAACTGAAATCTAATCTCAGTAAGGCTTAGTATAAGATTGTTGAAGAGGACCTCTCACCATTTGATATTTCCATCCAATTGTTGTTAGTGGATCAGATGAAGATGTTCCTCTAGCCCTCTTAACTTTAGAACTTAAAACAGAAGATAAAAGGTAATCTTCGACTAAAGTAACTCTTACTTACTGCTGCTCTCATGTAAAAGAAGGGGTTGGTGGTTGATTAGTTCACCAAATAGAAGTACTCTACTGTGAACTAAGTAAGTCAATACTGTCGGGAGTTGTTGAATACTGTGGTTTCTGCGGATGTTCCAGTGTATTGTAATAGGATGTAATAGGAGTATCCGTTTACGACTTAGGTTAAGATCTGTAGGCTGGCTGTTGAGAATGAAGCATTGAGTTATGTAGGGATAGCACTTACTGGACCCACAATCATAGCGATATGCAGTAATTACCATACGAAGGGACATTTTATTGGGCTAACTAACAAGCATAAACTGCTAATACTGGATGCCACTGAGTTTATTGGACTTACTGATACCAACCCTGAGATAGATTTGTTCTTTTATCTTAAGCACTACGTTAAGAATATCAGTTAGTTCAGCAAATAAGAGTTTCCACATGTTTATCTGCCGAGAGTAAACTCTAGATCTACCTACTACCACAGCTAGTTGTCAAAAGTATTCTAGAAATCGATGGTGAGTTTAGATCATGTAAGGTTGGGGGACCGGAGGATACCAAGTAGCATCAGAATCAACCCTACATATAAGGATCTGATCATAAAGGTACCGTTCATCATGTGTGTGCTATCAGCTAAACTAGAAAAGGCATCATCCGGTACCCCCCTCTACGGAAAGCTGATCACCAACCGGGACGTGATATGATCGTCCTCACTTAGTTATCCAACCATTTCATAGCTAACTTCAATAGTTGAGTTTGCGACGTATTAATAATAACCTCACATCCACTAATATTATAATTAACGATATGGACTTCTCCAACGTAATCTGCCCAGCCTGTCGGAAGCAGGTGCGCTAACCCATAAACCTCATCTGCGATCACCACCTATGCTTTAAATGCGCCTAGCGTATCCTCATCCTCGACAGCTAGAAGTACCCCACTATTCCACTCAGTGATTACGAAAGGAAGTATAAGCTTTGCTGTCCCAGCTGCCGCAGAAATACTGTCACTTACGACCTCCGGCACCTAATCATTAGCTGTACGGAGTATGATTAGGATTTATATGTTACTGCCAAGTATATTGCTGATCGACCGGAGATTAAGGTTAAGTCGCCTAGGTTTGAACCTACCAAGAGTAAGGATACAGATAGTCCTCAAGTGAAGTATGGTGGAAAGAAACCTTCGGTGCCCAGTGACTCTGAAAGGGGTTCCTCTAACCATAAGGAATCAGCGATTGTTACCCCGAAGACAGGACTTACGGTATCAGTCAAGTGTTCTAACCATTACAGTGTTTTGAAGTATTACTGCGAACAGGATAAGACCCTCCTCTGTTCAGAGTGTGTAAAATGGCATAAATAGCACCGAATGATAGAGTTGCGTCATGCTCAGGACCTGATAATCGGGTAGAACCTGAGATTGAAGGATGAGATGAAGAGTAAGCTGCAGGAGGTACGCAAGAATATGGCGAATGCTAACTAAAACAAGAAGTCCCTATCAGTTGAGTTTGAATCTCTGCTCAGCACCCTGGATTCAGAGTTCAAATGGTTGCACGAGGAGCTCAACAAGCGCCACCAGTAACTATCAGCCAGTTTGAAGAACATCTACCTGATGAAAATAGAAGAACAGTCCCTGTACCTATCGTAGCTTTCCGAAAATCAGAAGAGTTTTGGAGAATACATCGACTATAACTTGAGAGACTTCGATAGTCAGATCTACTTTTATAACCTGTGCTCAAAGAAGAAGTTGCAGCTGAGTGCATTACCAGCTAAGACAGCAGGTTATACTTGGTAGAAGAATAAGGAAGGGATATACTAGTCGATTGATAAGTTTATGAAATTGAAGCAGATGCCAGCCACCTGTAAGTCCGGACAGACTATCGAACATCAACGAAAAAAGAGCTCACACAACTCATCTTATTTGTAGATGCTGAGTGCTAATGTATCAAGGAAGGGCAGCAGTGTTTGTGAGGAAGACTCCAAATAGCGGCAGCCTGCATCTGGCACCACCTCCAAAGGATCAAAGTAGAAGGAAAACTTCAAACCGGGAACATCTAACGTATTGCAGTTGGATCTCAAAAGACTGAAATTCTGATGCTTTATGAAGGTGCGATACCTGGCACTGAGCATACATACTTATTGTGTAATATATAATGGGCAACAGCAATTTAAAAGATAGAGCTGCTTTGGAGAGGGACTGGATGATGGAACGCCAAGACAGCAGTCTCTTTTTCGGTGATTACTGTATATTTCTCAATCCCTACACAGGAGAGCGTTTCCTTCGTCGGGAACACTACATCCAATCCCAGAAGCAAATTGACGAGATGTCCAAAATAATATCAGAAAAATACAAACCACACCTAAACGTCATCCTACCGAGATAGATCGCCCGCAGCAAAGACCTCGAGGTGATCTGCTTGAAGGGAATCCCAGTGTTCACATACTACTCATGGTACCCAACTACTCTAAAGCAATAAATAAGATAGAAGCAGCACCAAGGCGGTCGTTTCTAATAGACTGATGTATGGTTCATCTTGAACGAGCTTAGCCGAGGGTTGGAGCAGCTGACCGAACGATGTATCGTGCACTGGGATATAAAACCCTAGAACATCTTCAAAAATGTTCACGAGAACTACCTGCTATTCGATCCCACCTACTTCATCGAATCACCCAGTTGTACAGCCTCACACATTCAGAGTTCGTTTCGAAAAAGCTAGCTACTGGCAACATCTCCAACCTATCCAGGGAAGCTATTGACTATTCGACGTATATTGGTAGCTTCGATTTTGAGGTGGGTTGCCTCAACCAGATATTCTCGGCGGGTATGACCATACTGGAGGTTATGACGCTGCGGGATCCCCATAGATACTACCAGGGTACCACCATATTGGAAAACTAAATTGAAGAGGATATCGATAGGCTGGAAAAAGATTATAGTAAGATGCTACTGAAGCTGGTTAGGAGGATGGTGAGCAAACAGAAGAAGCGCATATCGATATAGTCGTTAAGGAAGACTCTTAAAAAGAAGGAGCAGGAAATCATCCGTAAAGAGCCCTTCTTCAATGAGGAGTAGTCATCTTTCCATAGCAGCTGCCAGTGGGCACCCTAAATCAGACGGTAGATTTTCAGTTCAAGTGGTGTAGATACCAACCTTGCGAAGGATAAGATATCCCTTACCCAATACAATAGTAGGAATAGCAATACGTTTATGTCACCAACAGCCAGACCTCGCAACTAAGCTTCGGCTGTGATAAGCGGAAGACCGGTAATTGGTAACACTAAGATAATTTATTCCCCGAGGGTCATGACGAGAAGAAATATTAATTCGCCAGTGGCAGTGTCGAGATGGGAGGGAAGGAACTTCTATTGACAATCTGATGAACTTTTGCTAATAATCATTTGGTTTTCTAACAATATTTTAAATGCAGTTAGGCATAGACATGTTTATTGGATATTTTAATCCATGGTATAGTTTAGTAAGTGCAAGCCATAGGTTACGTGAAGGTAGCGATCTAATGGATCGTGTATTAGCTGTCATTAAAATACAACATTTGGCTAATAACTTTAATTTGTCATCAATCACCAACTTCCCTTATTCTTCAATCTATCTAACTTATCCTTATGCTAGTGTTAGTGCAGATCTACTCGTTAGAACCACATCTCTAACCATTAGTAAAACCCAAATTTCATGTTGCATGTGCATAATCATGCAGTCGACACAATTAACAACAGAATATTAGATACATATAAGCACTACTAGCTGATGCCTGGTTCATCCTACTTCAGGGCGTTCCCATTTTTAATAGAGTTGCCCATTGAGTTTAATTATGGAGGAAGTATTGCTGAAGAGTACATCACGCTATAGAACTAGGCTAACAGTAGGGGAGGCAGCACATTTGTGAGTGATACAACCATCCAATACAGATAGTAATAAGAATATGAGACCAACAATGTGGTCTGACATTAATAGAACAAACCCCAGCGTAGATGATAAGCCAAGGTATGGTTACAGAGTTTTCCAGCGATCAGTCGAAAGATGGTGTTGTCTAATTCAGGAATCTTAAACGAATTGATTCATCCCAGTTACTGGAGACTCTGTTGTTAATCACTATTTATTTATTTGGAGGTACTAAACACCCAAACCATATTTAACTCACTCCTGTTGGTTATTGCACTCTGTGTAAATACGATTTTAGAGAAGGGAGTATTGAGCTAAAGAATAGATGAGGGAATACGGTCACTCAGATAAATTTAACAGAATCTGAGCGTGAGGGGATTGTGCGTGAATAATTGATGGAGTGGTTTTGGAACTGGGTGCTATAATAACGTTGCTCAAATTATCGGTGCAGCCTCTAACTTTAGGTGCTTATTATCTAATCTTAAAATATCAATAATGGTAGGGTCATATTATTGGTTAAAACTCATACTGATAAGACTATCCAGATCAATATTAAGGCCGATAATCGCTTAAGTAGAAAATAGGCCAAGAAACTCGAATTTTCCCACTGTTTTATCAATTACCGACTGCAGTTACGGTAGTATTGAGGTCTAAACAAACTCTAGATAGTAGTTATGGTTGAGTAGTAAAAACGTCAATACATTTATCTGCGTCAATAATTTTAAAATTGCTTGTGCGAAATTTTATGGCAGATAATAGCCGATTGAAATACTCAGCTACAACTCGAGACGGCGCCACAGCTCGAGACAGCCGAAGCAGAGGACCATCCGTAACATATCCTTTTATTCAGATTGAGGGCAGTGTCGTCAATCGAAACAACCGATCGCCAAGCTATAATAGATAGCCTATGTACACTTTCAGTCCCCTCGACAGGATGTCCCCTCAAGAACACTCCACCCCCGATCTTAGCACTGTCAGGAAGACTCTGGTCGAAAAATCAGACCAACATCGGCTTGTCTAAAG
Organism: Hydropsyche betteni; assembly: GCA_028571205.2. Lineage (NCBI taxonomy): Eukaryota > Metazoa > Arthropoda > Insecta > Trichoptera > Hydropsychidae > Hydropsyche > Hydropsyche betteni. The sequence continues at coordinate 51,070 of JAOXNN020216885.1, forward strand.
TCAGGTCAGAAGTCCTCGTCAGCACTCTGACAAATCCCCACTGTAATAATTTCTCTAATGCAGTCGCAACTCTACCTAATCCTTTGCTTCTCACACTAAAAAGGAAGGAATCATAGAGAAACTGCGGGAGATGGGCAGAGGTCTGTAGTATCTGATGGATAGGACCAACTCTCACTCCTAGGATCTACAGGAGCGACTTCACTACCTCAAAAGTATCATGGAGGAGGTGTTCATCGATGTCTCGAATGAGATTGAAGATCTCAAAATACAAAACTCAGAACTAAGAAGGCATAACTCTGCTATGGACTAAAGAGAGCTACAGAAGATGGAGGAGAGGTTCGGCAAGAGGATCGACCAACTGGAGAGGGAGAAGACAGATCTTCAGGCAGCTATGAGACAGATGAGTGCTAATATGGAAAAGGGAAGAGACGCTCAGGAGGAATTGATAAGGAAGACTAGGGATATCGACAAACTAAGCAAGGCTATCGATAACTTGGAGTCTGAAAAGGCTAGGAATATTGCTGATCTATAAAGAATGAACGACAAACTCCAGGACATTAACAACCAGAAGAAACAAGCCCAACAACAGCTATCCTCTCAACACCAGATCCTCGACGGAATGAAACAAGAGGCTCAATCAGCTATTGACGATAACAAGAAACTTGATAAACGGGTAAGAGACTGTTAGAATACAATAAACAACCTTGAAGATAGGATCTCCGATCTCCAACGTAAGAATAAATAGCTTACTGCTCAAATTAATTCTGCTAACGAGTAGAAGGGGAGGGTTTCCCAGCGGGCCAAACAAGATTTGGATGAGCTTATGCATCTCAAAGAAGTAAATAAAGAGGTTGAGGCTAAGCTGGTCGAGTGTGTAAATAAACTTAGAGACGCTGCTAGAGGCAAATAAGGCTACTAAACCTAAATTAAACAACTTAGGCAGGCCGTAGACGGAGAACGACGTAAAAGCGATGGTATTAAGTTTGAGTTTGAGGGCAGAATTAAAGATTAACGGGACAAATTCGGAAAGAAAATGGGCGAATATTAGAATAGGATTGACCAAGCCGATAAACGATGGAGGTAGTTACAGAAGAAGAGTGACTTGAATGAAGAGTAGATGAAACTGTTGAGAGGGTAGCTAGATGGATAGAGAAGGAAGTCGTTGGCAATGGAAAAGAACTTTCAGGATTTACATTAATAAAGGAAGGGATTGCTTAGTAGGTTGGATCAGGAGAAGGATAACTATCGAAGACAATCAGGACAACTTAAAGATGCTATTGGGAAGTTGTAAAAGAGTGATGGGCTGTTGAAATAGTTCGCTCGCCAGTCAGATGTGTATGAGAACTAACTGAAGAATATGAGATAGATAAATAAAGAAGAAAGAGTTTGGCGGTGGAGGAAGATGCCAATCGAAAGATAAAAGCTCTAATTGATCAAAATAACGGCCTTTCCAGAAAGATGGACGAAGACCAATAGAGATACGGAAGAGCCATGAATAATTTAAAGGATTATGAAAGTAAATACAGGGATTTCGAGAAGAAGTACCAAGATGAGAGCAGAAAGAGTTAGGCATACAACGCAAAAATCGGTGAGATCTTGGGAGAACTCGAGAAGTAGCGAAGACTCTCCAGCATGAACATAAGGGACAAGCAGGAAGTTATTAAAGCATTAGAGGACAAAAACAACAAGCTAGTAGATAAGATTTAGAAGGATGCTGATGAATTCAAAAGAAGACAAAGCGATTTCTTCAACAAGAATAAAGATCTGGAAAGGGTATTGGCGTAGACTGCCAGAAAGAGCGATGTAATGGCCCAGGAGTTACTTGCCTTGAAGGATGAATACGAAAAAGAACGAAGAAAGAGCTTCATGTACGAGGAAAGAATGAAAGACTTGAGTGAGAAGTTCGCAAATGTGGCTGCCAAGTTGGAGGACACCTCGGACAAATATTACCAGAAGGAAAAGTTCTGTAAGGCCATGTAGGACAAATACAAATAAATTGAAAAGATGTTCCTGGAGCAAACTCGAAAGTCTCAGCTCAATTAGTAAGAAATGCGCATGCTACACGATGAGATTGAGAAAGAACGAAGGAGGAGCTCGGCTTTGGAGCAGGATGCAGGTAACAAAATCAGAGGGTTGGTGGATAAGAATACTTAACTGAGCCACAAACTCAACGAAAATAAGGAGAAACAGGAGAAAAATTTGGCTATGATGAGAGAATTCGAGGAAAGGGCCAAAGACTATTAAGGAAAATACAGAGACATGGCCAGGAAATCCGATTTGTATGAGGGCGAGATAATTAAACTCAGGGATCAGGTGGACAAGGACAGGAGAAAGTCCCTGCAACTAGACGAAGAGCATAAGTCTAAAGTAAAAGCTTTATAGGATAAAAATATTCAAATTCTGCAAAAACTTGAAGAAGATAGAGAGAAGCTGAGTAGAACTACGACAGACCTCAAAGATAAGGAGGCTAAATATAAACTGATTGAGAAACTGCTGGACGACGAGAGAAGAGCCAGCATGTTGAATACCTAATAGATCAAGAGGTTGGGGATTGAGATGGATAAGGAAAGGAGAAAATCCCTAGCAAGTGAGGAGTAGAACAGGCGAAGAATAGAGGCTTTGGCAGCAGAAAAGAGGAGGATAGCCGAATAAGCAGAAGACTTAAGATAAAGGCTGAGCGAGAGCTCCAAAACTGTAGACTCCCTCTAGACCAAAGCCTCCAGAGCTGAGAGGTAAGCAGGATAATTAGCCCATGTTCTAGATAAAATCGCTAAATAGAAGGAAAAAGCTTAGCAAATGGCACGATCTCTCAAGGATGAAGTAGCTGAGAGGGAGAGACTGGCCAAACGAGAGAGATAAGAGAGAGAGAAGGCCCTTCGAGATCTGAAAGCCTCCAGAGACGAACTAAACAGTTGTCTGAGCGATATGACTAGATTGGCTAATACCATCAAGCATTTGGAGGGCGAGCTAGAGAAGAAATCGACCGATCTCAACGAATCAGCAAACAACAACCGATACCTGGCTGAGGTTCTGAACGATATGAAGGCTGCATAGGTAAAGCTTAACGTTAGAATATAATAACTGCGAAAGATAAACATTTAAAATGCAGAACTGTTCTAGAAGAACTACTCAGTACTGAAGAACGAAATCGAGTACAGGAATGAGAATCTTGAGGATAAGGAGAAGCGTATCGGACTGTTGGAGAAGCAGGTAGTGAGTGACTCCAGAAAAGTGATCGCCATTCTTCCGAATGGGAGCAGGGACAGGTCCATAACACCCAACCCGGAGAGGAGGCATTGAGGTGATGAATTGATTCATTACAACCAAAATGAGTTATTATAATGTTGATATGATAATAAGATTGATACTTAAATAAACATAAAGGGATTGCAATACCGAAGATGAATAAGTGGAGGGTAATGGGAGGAAGAGTAGGAAGGTCGCGTAGCTCAGTTGGTTAGAGCGTTGTGCTAATAACGCAACGGTCGAGGGTTCGATCCCCTCCGGG
>JAOXNN020216895.1:0-16329 GCA_028571205.2 Hydropsyche betteni
CGCTTTGCCCCGCCTTTCGCGCGCGTCCGGCTGAAACGCCAGCGGCCGGGGAAGGGCAAAATAGCCTGATTCGTGGCATTTTTGACTTCGTCTTCACATTGTTTAAAGTTGCATCCTGTAGCATAAGGTTGCCGTCTGACCCTGCGCAATTGGTCCGCAGGGCGCAGACAATGACGCGCCGGGAGCACAGAAATGGCACTGCCTGTTTTCACCAATGACCAGATCGCCCATCAGCTGACCAACGGCTATGCGCTGAGCGTCGGCGAAACGCCGCGTCATTTCAACGCCGCGCCGGGCGGGGTTCTCACCGTCAATGTCTCGCTGCTGCCAACTGAAGCCCAGACACTGGCGCGCGCGGCCCTGCTCACCTGGTCCGAGGCGACCGGCATCACTTTCTCCGAAGTGTTCTTTGGCGCGCAAATCACCTTCCGGGACAATGAAGAGGGCGCGTTTGCGAGCGACTTTTACTCCGGCGGCTTCATCACCTCAGCCACGGTCAACATCAGCGCCCAATGGCTCGCCGACAATGGCACCGGGATCGATTCCTATTCGTATCAGACCTATCTCCATGAAATCGGCCACGCGCTCGGCATCGGACACTCGCTTGACGGCACAGCCACGATGTATGCCTACGCACACTTCGACGGACGTTGTGCCAACTTGAGAGCTGATGACGAAAGCGCACTAAGGTTTATCTATCCGAGTACGGGGGCTATTCCTGCTCCGACTCCCACACCTGCGCCAACTCCGACGCCAACTCCAAGGACGTAAATTGTCGGTTGCCTGCGCTATGATCGGAGACCCATAAATTCTGTTCCTTTATTAACCCTCAACAGGTATGGATCCCCATGCTAGAAGGTTTATGTGGAAGGTTATCTCAACAGTATCCACAATAAGGAAGCAGTCAACCATTATCCTAACCACCCATTCAATGGAGGAAGCGTAAGCTTTGTCTACTCGGCTGGGGATAATGGTGAGGGGTAATTTTAGATGTTTGGGATCTCCCCAACACATAAAAACAAAATACGGTGAAGGATATTAACTATAGATAAAAGTCCTATCGCCAGCGCACCAGGCGAAATTGGCCAGAATAAAGCAGGCTAGATTATCTGGAAGTAATATGCTAATAACTTAAACGACTACGCAAACAACTAAAATCTGGTGTAGATGCTGAGAGTGCTATGCCCTTCATGGCAGATTCGAGCAGCCATTTCATAATTAAGATCAGGCAAATACCTAATAACCAAGATAAAGGAACAGGGCAAAATAGGACTCATCATGCTCGTTGAATTCATCCTCATAGAATAAATCGGCCTCCGACTCCTCAAGCTTATCACCTAATAGCTCGGCCAATGCTAAATTATCGAACATTTCCAAGCCTTTTACAGACTGCGAGTCAAATCAGGCACTCCTATCGGCAAGATATTCGGAATGTTCGAGTAGAATAAGCAAAAATTCAGTATTCAGCAGTACTCCATCAAACAGGCCACTGTTGAGCAGATATTCAACCAGTTCGCTAGTCGCTACGAATAAGGGTAATAAAGTTGACTCATCATATTATCAGTAAACATACAATAGTTATATATGATTCTACTCCTGGCGTATGTATTTATCACTACCATGACCCTCGGTCAACATACGTTCAAACCCATTAGAATAACTCTTCGGATGGCTGCCACCCTCCATACCGATGACACTCCATCCACAGTCGAGCTGATCACTAAAGTATCATAAATCTGCAGAGTGTTTGTCAGTAAAAGGCTAATGGTTCACCCCCTCAACTTCACAATCAAAGCTCCCTAGCGATGTATGTAGTACCATACTCCTACATAAGACACCCACAAGGGGATTTAGAACTCAGACCTCCACATTTACTTATTGTCTTAGTTTGAGAAGGGTAGCAGTGCACTAATCCAGGCAAAACCTTTGTAGCTACGGGGAAGGCGTGCTCTTTTGCAGCGGGTGCTCTACCAGACGACAGAATGTCCACGGGAAGACCATTAATAGGGCGAATAATATTTAATTCAGCCAAAATACAAGAATCCATCCACCAAGATCTCTTCACTTCGGTTATCTCCAGTGTGCTACATGAGTTCATCCACATTCTAGGCTTCGATAGAGCCTTATACTCTACCTATTTAAACCCCTCAACTGGCAATCTATACCACAACATAGTTGAATAGCCTATTCTACACTAGAAAAGAGGAACATCGATACTGATTCAAACTCCAAAAGTTGTTTAGTGGACCAGAAAGCACTTCTAATGCCCCACAATAGAGGGAGCACAGTTGTAAAATGAAGGAAGCCCCAGTTCTCAGGGTTCGCATTGGTAGAGAAGTGTATTCTATGATGAGCTGATGACAGCAACAACCTTTGGATAGTCTAAGCTACTCTCTGGACTCACTTTTGCCCTCCTCTAGGATATGGGTTGGTATAAAGTAGACAGTGCCTTCTCAGATACTCTCACCTTTGGGAAGGGAAAGGGATGTACATTCTACAATTAAATATGCTATGGTTTCGGTCCTCATTACCATGAGTTCTGTTAGGCTGGTAATATGAGTTGCTCAGCAGACTCAACCAAGAAGACTTTATGTATGAATAAGGGAACCTTTTCAGATGGCTGTGGGATATGGGTGCCATTCCAAAGCTGCTACGAAGCAGGTGAGAAGAAAATAGCCAACTAAGTACTAGGTTAGAACTCATTATGCTTTTAATCAACCCTATCCAATCAGCTGTATGCTCACTAGATGCCTCTAAAGTGTTACAACTACATCTGCCTAAACTAAACAGCCATCTAAATCCAACTAGACCGTCCCATAGTGTGTTACTCTTCAGAAACTAATTCTAAAAAGTACTATTATGGGTATTTCGGATACTTTACCTGTCCTAATGTCACCTAAATTTGCACATCGACGAAAACTCTATGTCCTAATTGGTGCAGCCATAATGGACTATGCATGGGAGGCATCTGCCACTGTCTATTGAATTTCTCAGGTTCAGATTGCTCAATCAGTAAGTGTAGTCCTGACAGTTACTTTGATTAGACCATGCAAATATGTGTAGAAGCTTGTGGCATGGGATGGTATCCGAATAAATTCGATAGGACCTGCCACAAATGCAATCCATAGTGTAAATTCTGTACCTAATAACCTTCTAACTGTCTAACCTGTGCAAAAGGTTACTATCGATGGTAAGGAACATGCGTTAGCCAATGCCCTGACAAATATATAGGTGTTGAAGAGGGTAGTTGCTAGAGATGTGAGTCTCCATGTCTGAGTTGTAGTATGAAAAAGAGTAACTGCACCAAATGCCAGCAAGGATATTACTTACTTTAGTCGGGAGGCCTCTGCATTGTATCCACCGACCCCTCCTATCTACAGTTTTACTTAGATGTTTAAAATTGGAGAATGCTTCAAGTGTGTGATAGGAATCTAGTTAAAGAAGGCAGATAATGTCGGCAATGCCCTGAAGGGTATTTTAAAAATTCATCTGGAGTGTGTTCATAAAGCTGTTAGTTAGGTTACTACCTAAATCAATAATAAAGGATCTGCTCATAATGCCACAATATCTGCCGCAGTTGCTCAGGGGCTTTGCAGTCTCAGTGCCTAACATGCAGATAATAATCCAACAACAAATATCTCTAGGAGGGTACATGTGTCACTGAGTGTAAGTTTAGCTATTTCGCGAGAAGTAACAGATGCTTCAAGTGCTCAAGTAATTGCAAGCGATGTGTATAGAGGCAAAAGTGTCTGTAGTGCAATAAAGGTTTTTATATGGACAATAGGGTTAAAAGGTGCGTATAAAAGTGTAACGCTGGTATGTTCTCGGATAATTCTCGAAGACAATGCACTCCCTGTTAATATGGTTGTGTAAAGTGTATCAACTAAACCAAATGTTTAGCTTGTGGTTACAATAATAGACTTATTCATACTGCCTTTATTAGCTACTGTTCTCAATACTCATGTCCTTCGGGACATTACTAAAAGTAAAGAGAGTGCCTCCCCTGCTACACTGGCTGCCAGACCTGTATAGCAAGCACAAGATACCACTGTCGCTCCTGCAGTGAAGGGTACAGTTTGTTAGACAAAACCTGTTATAAAATCTGTCCGATCGGCATGTACTCTCAAGACAGAACATGTCTACAGAAGATTAATTTATTGTGATATAAAAATTGATTATTTTGAATTGTTTAATGTTGTATTCGTTAATTAAATACAACTAATTTACTGCAATCTTACTATTTGTGATGTTATAGTGTATTTATACTATATGGTTCGTACTTTATTAATTTTAATTTTATCGTCTTGAGCTTATAGTTTGTTCTTCAAAGCTGGCAGATGAATTACCCTCCATATTAGTGTCTGTTATTGTCTTGTTCCATAGAGAAAGCCGAGAGTTAGGCTCAATAAAAATCTCAGTAAAAACATATTCGATTGATTTCTATTTGAACATTAAAAACAATTAGAATTTACAGAATTGAAAGCGCAAACATATCACATCATGCACCAGACGACAACCGAAAGTATTAATCCAAATAAGCTTGCAAGTCTTGAATTGAAGTTGGTGGTGTTAGGATCAACGTAGTTGTTATTGTTATTGTCACTGTTGTTGTTGTAGTCGCCATTCAGATAGGTGCTGGAGAAATATTGGAATGTCCCAAAGTTCAATCCACACTTAGAATTGTAGCTAATCAGCCCATAACCTGATTGACCCCAGCCAGTCCCCCATGAATTCTTTATTATCCAGCCACTTGGATTATATCCGACGATAACAATAGCATGATTAACTGAGTTGAAAGTGGCCTATACTTTACATGAGTATACTCCAGAAGTGTAGCTGAGAAAATCATCCTGAGCGTCAATCACAACTGCAATAGGAGACCTTAATACAAGGGCTTTCACCTGATCAGTGCTCAAGTTATCATATTCAGTATATGTCGTTGTCGGCAGCTTTTGTGTAGGGTTCGAACAAATTCCAGGAGTAGCAGTTGGAGTGCCTGACTTGACATTAGCAGCGGTATAGGGAAAATTAGCATAAGTTTGAACTCCTTTTGAGATTGCCAGTTACATAGGTTTGTCATAAAATCCTCCGCTACAGCTATAATTTGAAGAAGAGCATTCTAGGAAATATTGTTGAGAATAGGGCATTGGGTTAGTTTTATTCACAATTGCTATATAAGACTCAGTTATAGAAGCAACTGTGAAGGCCCAGCAGCAACCACATTGTCCTTGTTGTGAGGGAGTGATGACCTTTCCTTGCGAGGCCCAGTTCCACTGAGTTGGAAGAGAAGTTGTGTTAAACCATGTAGTGTTAGTTGCTGATACTTTCCTCTCGGAAGTTGGTCTACTGATGCCTGATCTATAAGCTATGTTAATGTATGAGTTTACCTTTCCTTTCTTCTTCAGTTCTGTCTGTAAACTCATTTTAGCCCACCTGGAACTATCGGTTTTGAGCATTTTGAGCATTATTTTTCTGAACATTCTAAATCCATATGGTTTTTCTCAAGGCCTCTTCCTCTTGAGAAACATAGTTTTTGTGGTACTTGTTTTTGAATGCCTCCCATTCCGAATCAGTCTGGGCAAAGGATGCCAATAAGATTATAGATACAACTAGCAGTTTTTTCATTTAAATAATTCAAAAAGAATGATTGATATCGAATGTATGTTCTATTTAAACTGGCACTAATTCCATGGAAGATCAATTAGCAAATAACATGAATCGACTTTCTTCGCCATTATACGGAAGAGTTATTGAAGTGGAACTACAAAATATTAGTCAAGTGATTTTAGAGTCTTCGAGAGTTACCTTTTTTCTATAAGTATTTAAAATCATTCGATTTCTCATGAAGATTTTCCTAACATTTTGCCTACTCACAGTAATCCTATCTCAAACCCAACAGTAGTGGGAAGCATTCAAAAGTGAATACAACAAAACCTATGCTTCCGAAGAGGATTAAAAACTCAGAATGGGGATCTGGTCAGGGAACTACGTATACATTTTGGCATAAAACCAAGCCAACCAGGCCTACGTCCTCCAAATAAATCAAGCTTCAGACCTCACCTAAGATGAAATTAGCTTCCGCTTTCAAAGACTGAAGCCTGAGTTCATTAAAGTTGCCAATGCTGGTTTGGAACCAAAACAAATTTCTTTAAGGGGCTATCAACCACAGAGCTTCAACTGGGTTGAGCAGGGCCAAGTGACGAAGGTGAAGGATCAGGGGAAATGTGGAAGCTGTTGGGCCTTCGCAGCCGCTGCTATTACTGAGTCTTACTACTCGATTTCTAATAAACTCAGTTCTCCAATTTAATTCTCAGAGCAGTATTTCCTGCAGTGCTCCAACCCATAGTACAGTTGCGAAGGAGGCCTCATGGACTCTCCTATGAGTTTAGCAGCCAAGAAGGGTGTTCTAACATCATCTACAGCACCCTATCTTTCTGGAGCTGGAGGAAGTGGCTTCACGAACGCTATCTGTGGTCAAACTCCTGAGGAAACACTGCCCAATAATACTAAAGTGGTCGTATATAACGATGTCAGCCTTAGTTATATGAAGACTTTAATAGGGATGAGCCCAGTGGCTGTAGGAATGAAAGCCGACAGAAACTTTATCCAATACAAATCAGGAGTGTTTAACTGTAAATCTAATCCAAAGCAGACAGAGCTCAACCACGCAATAACTATTGTAGGTTACAACTAAAGTGGCTATATATTCAAAAACTCATGGGGAACTGGTTGGGGTGTGGATGGTTATGGATTAATGGATTTCACCCAGGACTGTGGAGTCAAGTTTGCAGTCTATCAGTATAGCAGTTCATAAAAATCTCAGACATAAATGTCCGGCTTCCGATTGTTGTTGTCGATAGTAATATTGGTGTTTGTTGTCCTACTATGATACTTCATAAATTCACATAAATTAAAGTAAACAGGATCACTAAACTTGCCATGAAGAACTTATATACTCTGCCGCCATCTACATTATAGACTATTTACATAAACGTTTGTTATTATCCTAGCCTCGTGCCCACTATTGTCAATACAGATGTCCACATAATGCTCAACTAGCTTGATGTTGGCTAACGCATTCTTAACGTTCGAATGCAATACTGTGTAAATAAGTATGGGTAGTATATTGTCCATAGTCTCCAACTACACAGTCCCTTCGTAATGGGTGAGACAGCATTAACCTATAAGAGCATATGCCCTCATAATGCACCGTAGTTTCTGTGCTGGCTCTATGTATTGGTTGAGTCTTTAGAATTATTCCATAGCCTCATGGTAGGCAACATAGTCTTTAGTGCTGCCATCCCCGAGCCTGTATTTTTCCTCTATCTCCAAATACTTAAAACAGTCCATTCGAGAGTATTTAGCCAATATTCTGCTGCGTTTAACTTGAAGCTGGGATTCGGCGTTGGCATAGACCCTAGCATAATTATCTAGAATATGAATCCGAGTGAATATCTCCCTATCCACTTCAAAGACAGCTAGATCTAGTAGCCTCCCCAGATCAACCGAGAACTCCTCCAGCTCTTTAATGATCTTTTCTCTCTAGTTATATACTTTCTGAAGGGTTTTATGCAGCTCAGCTTCATATTTGAGGTCGCTCCCCTCCACAATCTTCTTAATTCCGTCAATCTATGGTGCTTGAGACATCATAAAAGCATGAATACAGTTTTCGGCTGGTAGTCTGCGTTAAAAATATTGTTACTTTATAGCATGGTTGATCCACAGTGTTACTGTTAGCATCTCCACATACTAATTGAACTGCGGAATACTCTCTCAATAACCCAATATGTACTCCTTCGATGTGGGATACTATCATATACGCCTACTCTATCTTTATCTGCAGAACCAGACATTCTCGCACTACTAAACACAACATCTCCATAAGTCCCTTCTTCCTTTTCTTTCGGATGGTTATTTGTTGATTAGATGCATCCAGGATTTACAAATTGCTACATTACAATAATCTGTACTTTTACCGACAGAACACAGTGATAATAGCTACACTGACCTCCCTAGTCACAATTGGTTAATAGACAACTTCAGGATGTTCTGCAATTTATTAGCCAGTGGAAGAGGAGGTCACATGGGCCTAGGTACTCACACTCCTATGCTAATCCGGACTGCACTGGTTAGGAATTATTTCCAAATTCTAATGATTCTCTATTTAATTACTTTTCAACACTTCTCCCAGCTTCTAAATTATGGTTTACTTCTAAACAACACTGTCTGCACCCTATAATTTTATCTTTTAGTTGAACTTGCTCATAGATTCCAACGCCAGACTTCCAAAAACATCCTCAGCTATCTCAGCAGTTTATTTTATGGAATCGACTTGAGAGTGTTTCTTGGTGCTGAATTGGTTCGAAGGCCGTTTAGGTACCTCTATAACTTCAGAGAACGTTGCCTTGCTGGTATTATTTGGTTTAACGTCTTCTTCGAGTTCCGAATTCCTCGAATGAGAACCCATAGTGCCTGTAGTCAACGTAGAGGCACCTTTAACTTTACCCTATGATACTCCAGAGGCAACATTAGGCTACTCGTTCTATTGGGGATAGGTTTGGGGCTTTTCGCAGAAAGTAGGAAGCTAGAATTTCTTCAGAACATCATCGAAGCCTGTATTTACAATGCATTCTTCCATATTTAAAAACTGATAAGAATCTCTGACTAGTTCTCACATTAATCATTCTCTGTGTCCTCTATCCATTATTAAATTGCTGTTGCTTGACACCTTCTCCACTATCTCCGAATATGCTTTCGCTACCTCTGCGAAGGTCTGCGCTTCATCTGTTATGAACTGGATCCAACTTATCTGTGACTTCGCCTCCTTTATCCTATTCGACAAGAACGATGTAGTCTCATCTAAAATAGTGTTCACAAGGTCTTCGATACTTCCGTTGAAGCCCTTCGATTTTAGTATGGGGACACATAGCTATTCGATTTAGCTTTAGTCTATCTGTTGGAAGAGAGATCTAAATAACCCAGAAAATACTTAAGAGCATCTGTAACATCCATTCTATTTGGTTTGTCCTCCAGATAGACGAAGAACAACCCTTCAAACCTATCCCAAGACTTAGCAGTAAGTGGCATCACCTTACCGTTTCTAGGTTTGTGCTAGTTTATGCATTTGACAAGGTCGTACTCACAAAGCTCCGAATACCTCTGTATTTCCTTACACTCTTTGTAGTTAGGACCGATAAAAATAGTAAGTATTTCACTTTACTCCTGCTCCACATGGCCCAGCTTAAACTCAATTTGTGTTCGGCGGTATTCGAACTTCAGTGATGGATTGGCCACCATGTACTTTTTACTGTCAAAAACAATCGGAGTCTAATCTGCGAACTTCTACCTTTGAGCTGTTGGAGCCTGTTGTTGTTGAACCAGCTGAGTGAATGATGGTATATTGCGGGGACTCAGATTGCTATTGAGAAAAGTAGGTTTGCGTTCGCCTGTAATTGATGTGCTGCTTGTTATCTGCTCAATGCTGTTCGTCGGGGATACCATAGGTGGTGGGGCTAATGGGATAATGCATGCACTCTGAGACGCAGCAGTCACGAGAGGCTCGGAAGTCGGGGCATCGGTAGTGGATTTTTTAGAGGTGAAGAATACCTTGCGTTGTCCAGTGAACTTGATTTATAAGTTGCCTTTCTTTTCAGTCATTCGAAATAATCCAAGACTTTATAGTTGATGCACTTTTGAAAAATACTTTATACTCTTCTATCTTCATTTGGCTCTAACATTTTCACGCACATCGAATCAGCATCAATAAAGCATAAAGTTTAAGTTGACTTTTGATTTACTTTTCATTTTTAATGTATTTATGTATTTGTGATTTACAGTAGTTTAATTTAAAGAGCGTCTTCAAGCTGCTGCATCTGTAAGTTGTGACGCTTTCGGTTCGGTTAATAATTAAAACGAAATCTCTAAAATGATTAAAAGATATATCGTTGTTTAAACTCATCCGTTGCAATAAATCTTCAGAGCTAGTCTCCTCCTGGTGTCTACTGCTTCTTGCTACTACTCTATTCTTAACTCTTAGGCGACTATCTTACTTCCTACTGACTCTCCCTTGCTTCTCTTAGTTGCTAAACAGTATCTTCTGCCTCTCTATCTGCTTATTTAGCAATCTCATCAAGAGATTTCATCCTTAAACTGCATTTTTAGTCGCTCACCACCCATTCCTCCAAAGGCTTAAACTTCAGTTGGTTAGTTTTGTAAAATCTCACTATTTTGTCGATCAATTTCAAGCTAACTTTGTCCTTAAACACAAATGCAGAGTTATTTCCCTTATGGTACATCATCAGAATCTTCTGTACTTTCGCCTTGGAGGGATCTTTAAACGAGATATTCTTATAAAGTGCATTATTACAACGCATATCTCCTTGAACGAATATCATCCACTCGTTGTACTTGTACGCAGCCTATTTAAGAGCACCTAGCTCATAGATATTAGGTTCCTGACTGTTATGTAGATACACCAAACAAACATCCAAACAGACATCTTTCAGACTAGCATTCACCGGCATCTATATGAAAGGACTAGAAAGGAAGGAGGATGCCATAGCCTTGACTCTGGGATAGATGTTCATATGGGCAAATTTGAGCACTCCTTTGTATGTCAGGTTCTTCATATTCTTAACATTAAATTACCTGGTTTGGTTTCTATAAAAGAATAGAGCCAGTTGTTCTGACTCCTCCACTCCAAATTTTTATCTAACCTCCTCCACATCGTCCTGCTTTAGAGCAACACAAAACAGAAAACCTTCAAACGTAGGCACATTCTGCACAGAACACAGATGGAATAAAGCTGGTTCAACCATTATCACGCAATTTTATAAATCTAGCAGCTTCTGTGCTTTCTATTCAACCTCTTGGAAGGAGAAAGTAGCGACTGGAGGTACATCTACTTCCTCCAAGCTTAAGTTGAAGTGTTTCTGCTTACCGAAGAAGAGTGATGGTTACTATTTCCCCTCGTTGAGGACAATAACATACTGGTAGAAGTCAGAGTACTTGTCTCTGTAGTTGGATATTATTTCCTAACCCTGAGTAAGATTATTCCCCTCATAGATAACTGTCCAAAGCTAGCATTAGTAAAGAACCCTCGTTTGGTTGGAGGCATTAGCATAGAATGTTTAGTTGGCAGGTATTTTCAGAAGATCATAAGATTTGTACATTCTGTTAGGAGCAAATGGCTCTAAGAACTCCTTAAGTTTCTCATAGCTGTCCAGTCTCGTAAATGGATAGGCAATTTTATCAAAGTTCTATTCTTCAAACCTATAGATGTAAACTACTAGTGGCCTCTTATTTTTATTCTAGTGAGCTATTATTCCAAACTCTATCCTCTAATAGTAATGAACGCAAATCTTCTGTAAAGTCTCCAACTGCTCATGATTGGCATATACCAACACCTTAGGAGTAAGCAGACTGCTTGAGTTTAGGAAGTTAACAGCGTCATCTTCACTGTACAGTTCTTTGTAATAAGTGGGTAAAAGGTCATTTATAAATGCCTCTAGATTGTCTTCATTCTGCTCTCCCTCGAATATCTTGGCTTCTGGGAATATCTCAAACAGCTTGTTCCTGACAGAAATTCTGTAGGGGGAAGGTTTCAGTCCCTCGATATGCTGTATGTTGAATAGAGTGGAGTCCACCATGGTCCTGCACCCTTTTATCACCTTACTTGTCTCGAGTTTAACGTTAGAGCTACAGTCTAACACCAACATAGTGCAATAGTCTTTGGTTCTGGCCTCCAGTCTCTTGTACAATTATTAATGTTTGGCAATGTCCTTCGTGTTCCTAGCATAAATGAGTAGGAAGGGTTTATAAGAGTAGAAAGTGCTCAGGGACTTTACTTCATCACTTGAGTTGACCACTTGGAAGGCCAGAGTGCACCATGCAATAGATATGCAGACCAATATCCTCAACATTTGCTAACTATTATTATTAAAATATTAGCCCATTAACTAAACTATTTTCCACTAACCCCTCAAACTATCGGATAACTATGGGTATCTGTCTGTACTGTTGACTGCTAGCTACTTGAATAAGTAAATTTACTTATCGTTGGAATACTCTAATAGCAACAAACCCCGTACAAATTAGTAATCGAATACTTATTTTAGTGAGTTTCCATCAATTAGACCTAAATCACTATCCAAATTCAACTTCTTTTAGATTCTACCGAGGAGTTGCAGTAATATAGTCACATAGTCGTCTATTGAAACATAATATCGATCTTATCTATGCCTTTTAACATGATAATGATTAAGATATCGCTCTTAATTGACTAACATTATGAAGTTGGAAGGTCCGAATCCCCCAGGAACAATTTTGTAATTATTTAGCAAATTGTTGCTCATAAAGCATTTTCAGCCCTGATGTCCCCCCCCCCCTCCCCCGTAATAAATTAGAAGCACATTTAATTAGTTTCCTGAATTTAATTCACATTAATTAACTTTCTGCATCCCGATCTACTTATCCGTCGTAGTTTTTTCGATATTCACTCATCTTCTCAATGATTTGCTGACGCATATCCCCTATGGTTTCAGGTATGCACTTGACCCTCAACATTCTAAAATAGGAGGATATCTGCTTCAATCCTAAAATCAAACTTTTGATTAAAGATTAAATAAATACTATCAACGACGGTTGCTAACAACCCAGACCTAACTTTTCGCTGGTTTCTGCTCCCATTCTGTAGGTAATTTACAGGGCGAAGTTAAAGCATGAATCTTGTCTATCTTGTCGGAAATACGTTTCGTGTGAGGGCAACTAGATGGAGGGCTTCTTGCTTCTCCTACTGCATAGGTCCACTTCGATGGTGTAGTGAGAGGCTTTGGTAAATGCTGGGGGTGTACTGAGTAGGGTAAGCTCTGTAGTCGTATCGTCTGATAGCACTGATTTACTATAGAGGTTTTATTTGTTGCTTAGAATCCTCAACCCTACTTTCGATGGCTTTCTTTTGGGTGGATGTGTGACCTTTTTCATATAAAAATTCATATCCATTTTTCAAATATCTACAAGTAAGCCTGGTATTCCTCGTAAACTATGTTTTTATCTTCACTGGTAAATATCATAAAATCTTAAATATATGCATCCGACTATCACAGAGGTCAGCAAATGATCTTCTTTATATTAAAGCCATTCTATTTGAAAAGATCCGGACTAAACAAATTATGTCTTCTAATATTTGTAACAGCCATGACTCAATAATGATATTTTATTAAACCCACTCCCTAAAATATTGGCTGATCCCTTCTCAAGTATCATGCAGCTGTGTCAGACAATCCTTGAGATTTAATACTGTAGAACCATCTTTTTTGAGCTGAGATACTAACTAGGCATGTTATTTCTTTGCAAATTTATATTTGTAATACTTATAATTTGAAGGGGAATCAGATTTGAAGACGTAAGTCCCTATGTCATGCTAATAAGCTGATAACATCTTTGATTTTGACGGTAAGGATATTCTTGTCCGCCAATCTCTTGCTCATTATGGGAATCTGGTGGGATAAAGCTGCTTTGGTGCATTCGTCAACGATATAGGTTTAGAATCCTGCGTCTTTTGCATCAATGGCAGTTGATCCTACACAAAAGTCGAAAGCAAGTCCAACAACATAGACAACCTCAATGTGATTAGTGGTCAAAACCTCAATAAGATTGGTAGGGTTTTAGGGTTTTCCAAATCCACTGTAAGAATCTTCCATAGTATTCTAACCTTTGTGAATGTAAACTTCCTTTCCACTCAGTTCCAATTTTTATGATATTTCCGATCCTTTAGTTCCAATCACGCAGTGGTCAGGCCACAGCTATTGTTGGGTTCCCTCGACTTCAATAGTAATGAAAGGATTTGTGTTGTGAGTAGACGCAAATGAAATATGGCCGTTAGGATGCCAGTCTTTCGTCACTATGATGCCATCAAATTTAATAGTCTTTTTAAGTTAGTTGATAGGGGCAAATATTTGGCTAGCAGAGGGAACTGCCAAAGACCCTCCCTCACAAAAGTCGTTTTGAGGGTCAACAATAATCAAAGCAGTTCTTTTAAAGTGAGGATTCGCTTGAGTTAGAAGCAGAATATCATCTAGGATTGTTTTATTTTATGAGACATTTGGGTTGTCTTCAGATATGGCCGTTATGGTTGAAACGATGTTCTTCAAATCTTCTGATAGAGATTCAGATAGGCAACTCTGCAAGTATGCTTGAAATCCTTTGACAATCATCTATTCCTTCTCATTTGCGGGAGTAGAATTGGCGATTAAATTGGCCCATTCATAAAATCCGAATACTGCCTTGCTACTCTTGAATTTTACGTTTTAAACTTTGCCTTTTCCCTCAGAAATTTTGTTGTCACGAATACTAATCTTTAGTACATTCTTATTGTCAACCAGCATATCCAATTCCTGTGGGGCAACATCTTGCTCAACCACACATACAGTTTTTTTGGTGTTAGCAATCTCTACGTATTCCTGAGCTTGTGCAGGTTCATCAAAGAAGACAATATTATGCCCTTCATCTTCTTTATCGTCGAAATGCCCAATAAACACGTGATTGAGGGTTCCCAGTCTGCCAGAAAGAATTTCAAAGCTTTTCTCGCTAAAATCGAAGCCAATGTTTTCGGTAAACATCACAATTATAATATTAGTTAATACTGACAAGTTAAGTCTTTTAGAAATGGCGGACTATTGTATTCTGATATGCAACAACGTATTGGTTATTAATACTCCGAGTTTATTTAAAAAAGAGTTGATTGAGGACTCTTCTACTCGGTAATATTTGATTGAGCCTGGCTATAAAAGAAAATTGCCTAGGAGACTTTAGTGTGAGGAACTCTCTCGAAATTATTGAGACACTTCTGGAAGATAAGGCAGGAAAGGTCAAGAGTGGCCATAATTTGGTGTTCCTGGTGCTGCCTGCTTCTCTCAAGGCACAGTAACATGGAACAGTCAGTTATTACCCAATAGTATTAGATTTTTGAATAAAGAATTGTCAGGTTGAACTTTCCAACAAAAACCAAGAAATCCTTTGCAGTGCCGTGGTGCCATTCTTCAGAGGGAAAGAACCTTCGCCAGTCATGCCCCTGACACTGTTCAAATTCAGCAATATCAGCATTAAATATGTATTGCTTCTTAGCAATTTATATTTAAATGACTAATCCGTTTAGCAAATAAAGAGAAGTCCTCGAAATGCTTGGCGCATCAAAAACCCTCATTGCGAAGCTGCAGACTGGCATTGCAGACATCATCCTCAAAAAGTCTCAGTCGACTGGCTGCATCATCAGTAAAGACTTGTATGAGAGATGTCTCAAATTCAGTATCCCATTGCTAACCTAGAAAACTCAAATGCTGACAAAGTGTTCAGATGCAGGTACTGCCCAAAGGAGTTCAATGACGGGAGACAATTGGGTGGACATGTATCCCGTGCACACAAAGGCTAAATGCACTTGGAAGAGGAAAAAGGTTCGGAAGACAACCCCTACAGATGCAGAAGGGCACTGGAGAAAGTCACAAAGTTAAAACGAGAAAGTTCTCCCGCCAGGGAAGAAGAAATTTTCATGTAATGACCTGAATTAGCAAATATATATTAAAATTCCCTCAAAAATATACTTGTCCTTGATCGGACTATTGGCTGCGAACATAGCTTTGAGTTCCCCCGAAACTATAAATCCCTCCATACTCGATGGAGGATGTATAGTTAATTAGAGCTCGATGAAACTAGAGAAAGGAACTGATAGTCCAAACTCAAAAGACAACTCAACGGTCTCCTGCCTGAGTACCCTGCCTATTCGACCTAAAGGAGGGTGCTAGTCATTCAGAAAGAACCTTCTGACTACCAACTACTACAAGGTTAATTTCTAGGTCGACAAGATCTACATCTTTGCTCTGGATTTTGTCCCAAGACTCTCAGACGACAACAGAGGTCTCAGGAATCTCATAATAGAGAGCGCCTTCAGCTCAATCAAGCAGGTTCTCCACGGAATTCCTGTCATCTCTGGGAAGACAATATACTGTTGCTCACAACCCTCGTTTGAGAAAAGCGAGACGATTTTAACAGTGTATGGTGGGGCAACCTACACTCTCCAGATTAAACTGGCGAAGACTGTCAAAATCTCGGACTTGAAAAGTACCGAGCTTAAGGTATTGGCGATTCCCTTGAATTTCCTCAATAATCTTCTAAAGAATCAAATGAGGACAATGGGATTCGTCTAGATTGGTAAGTCCAAAAAGTACTTCGACAACAAATCCAAGAGCCCTATTCATGGCACTGACCTATTCATCTACCAGGGATTCTCTACTTCCTTTTCTCTACTTGAGGGAGGTCTCTACATGAAGGTTGACA
>JAOXNN020216905.1:0-16327 GCA_028571205.2 Hydropsyche betteni
GTTAATTAAGATGATTTTAGGTTATTAGAAAAATATTTCAAAACGGAAGCGCGCGCGTCGTCTACCGAACTCAAAGCTCTTCGTCTCAGTCAGAGTATCGTCTGCTTCAGTGAAGAGATGGTTCTTCCCTTCATATTTGTTTGCTTTATGACGAGGAGGAGGCTGAATTGTTTTAGTTTTGGATCGAACTCTCCTGTGCTCAGTATTTTACTACTCCAAGGCTTCGTAATTGATGGTCAGATTAAAAAGTTTAGCCTGGAGTGTCTTATTATCCTCAGTCAGTGATCTATTAATTTCTCGCTCTTACTTAATCTGCTTCTGAAGGTCAGTTAATGTCTCCCCCAAAGAGGCCTTATCCTCCTCCAATTTGTTTATATGCTTTTTCAGTTTTAAAATCTATAACTATTGTCTTTTTATGCCCTGTGATTCTCTATCCTCTTCAATATGTCTATTTCTATTGCGATCCTCTAATTGTCTGTACTTACTCGCTAGAAAGTCAATCTCTTATTGTAGTTTTTAGTTCTTGGATCTCTCCATTTTCAATTTGGTAACTAATTCGTCCTTATAAGGATAGTCCACAGTCGTTGCCTCCCTAAGCTCCTCCTTAAGTGCTTCATTCGCTCTGGAGAGTTGTACAATTTTTCGTTATTGTTATTTACAAGTGTCCAACTGATGCATAAGTTTGCTATGGGCTTAGATAAGCTTACTTTTGAGAAACTTGACTTACTCAGGGGTAGGGGCGCTATGTCTATTGTCCTCTTTTGCAGAGGGAGAGAGTGAAGCTTTAGATTATACTGCAGGACGATCTCTACGCATATTAAATTAAGCGACTTGTATCGTATTATAGCTGTTGTTGCAACATAACTAACCGAATCGAGTAATAGAGATAATATTCAATATTGGATATTAATTAATTCTTTTGCAATAATGTGTTAACTTTGAGAATGAGTAAATATTTAGTTCGAGTTTTATGAAAAATGGTTGGGTTCTTGAATGTTGAATGAAAAAAAGGGGATGGTATTTTGGATGATTCAATTAAATAGATATAGGACGAAGATTTAAGGAATATAAAGACATATTAATAAGATATTCGGACGATTTTAACAAAGTTACAGTTAACCAATTTGTGGAATTGGGGATCTTAACATACTTTGGAACTCTATCTAAGCATAAACTTAGCCAGAATAAGCATAGCGACTTACCAACCTAAACAAATATTTGTGCTTACCAATATCTTCGGATTATTGTTGTATTCTGTCTGATTCTCATCATAACAGTTACAGAGAAATGTGTGAATTATAGTGTACTCACTAATTCACATTGAATAAATTAATTAATAAGTTAACCGGTACAATCGAGGCCTAAATTAATTCCCGCGAATAATACGCGCTTTCTAAATAGCCAAGTCAAACCGCCTTAATGTCTTAAAGTACAAATTATGCACTATTTATTCTGCACTGCATTCTGGTTGCCCTTACGCGCCTCAGCGGCTGAGACAATTTGTAAATTTAGAGGGAGTGAAGTTGAGGAAAAATCGGATAGCTCGTTTGAGTGAGCCTCGAATTTTAAACGTATAATTTAAAGTATATACCTAGCGGGATTCATACTGAGGCATGTCTAGAAAAGAACCACCCAGAAGGAAAAAGGCAAACGAGAGACTGAGCAAGAAAGACTAGGAATCCTAGGAGTAGGATATTCAAAGGACTCCCCGATTGAAGATTATCAGAAAACAGATCGACAATCAAGCAACTGAGGAGAAGAAGAAGAAAAAGGTCTACACTGTTTCTAAGGAAGTTAAAACAAAAACAAAGTCCAAAAGGAAGGCTGCCTAAGCGGAATCCCAGTCGGTTTAGAAATATGGAACTGTCGAAAAGAATCCCTCGATGCAGGAATAATACCAAGAGAGTTCTAACTCCGAAATTCAGGAAGAAATTCACGGTTAGAGAAGGGTGTCTGAATGGGTAGGAGACGTCCCTCTTAGCTTTTTCAGTCCTCGGCAAGTGTACGAACTTGGGAACTATAACTCTCTAATCATAAGTACTAAATATTACAACTCAGAGGATGGACATATTTATAACCTCTTAGATGAGCCGTTACCAAAGGGAAGAATAAGTAAGGAAACCAAATGCAAATGCTCCAACTCTCGGTGCCAAGCCAGATACTGCATTTGCTTCTCTAAAGGCCAAAAATGCTCGGAAGAGTGTTAGTGCCTGAACTGCAACAACCAGACTTCTAGCATACGACCTCAGCTAGAGGCTTCGGAGAAATCTTGCAGATGCGAAAAATCGGGATGCATTAAACTGTACTGCTAATGCAAAAAGGAGGGACTGTATTGCACTGAGAGATGTAAGTGTGTAGAGTGCAAAAACCACAAGGAAGAAGTTGTCAAGATGGAGGCCACAAAGCTAGGAATCACCCCTCCTGTTTTAGTTCAACCCAAACAGGAAGATTGTTGATATTGTAGGAGTGTAGCTATTTACTAATTTTCTTATTTGAGTATGAGTCTTGGAGGAAGGAATATCATTGAATATTGATGGGTTTTGTTAAATATATTTACTGCAGTTGTATTTCTGGAAGATCATAATAGAGACAAATTGATGGTGGGATGGGACGCTAGTTAAATCTTCATACTGTTTATCAACAGTTTTAAATCAAACCAGTAGTGAAAGAATTCGAAGTAAATGTACTGTATAAGTACGATAGAAAACCTATCTTTGTTTTTTTATAATTTTATAATTAAAATGGGCAACATTTCCTTTGAGGAGCGTCAAAAACCCAAAATATTCGACAACAATAGTATGTCAAGACTCAAATAAATTCGCATAGACAGACTGAGGAAGGCTCATCAAGACTCTTTAAGAAAAAGTTGCATTTTGCCTAATCGTTCCTCATCCAAATCTCCAGACAGGATTTCTTTAGAGCGTACGCAAATTTTAAGCACGACAAGAGGCAGAAATTGTGTTTATAGACCAATCCTCTCTCAAATTCAACAAAAACGAGACACAAGAAGTATGGAAGTACCAGTTTGTGAAAAACCAAGTCTAAAGCAAAACCCCAAATAACTCAACCTGTCAGTTACTGGAGTCAGAAGACAGACACCACTACATAAAGGGCCACCTTCTTACGCAGGATTGCTTTCTCCAAGAAAATCATAATGTAGTACATCAATTTGTTCAAATAACCTCAAAATCGATGTTCCTCCTTTGGTTGACTCTTAAGATAGGAACCGAATAGTACGAAAAATCCGCAATTTCAACGATTTCATAAACACAGTCAAGAAGTAACTAGATAGTTGGAGACATCGGGATAAAAGTATGAGAGTTTTGATGAAACTGGATAACTAATCGTTGGATGTGCATAAATATAGGGATATTCTAAAGAGGGAACTGAGTAGGAAGCAAATGGTACAGAACATAGATATTTCTACTCAAACAGAGCAGTCTGTAACAGTGCTGGATATTCGATTTACAGGAGAAAGCAATTAGAAAAGGAAGTAGAGTGTAATAATGAAGGGAAAATAGGAGTTAGAGCAAAGACTTAGGAAAACTGTGGATCAACTCAAACATATTTCTGAATTATTGTATAGTTAACAGGAGCCATAAAAGAGTAAGGACATTGGAATAAGCATAGCGAATATTAGGAATATTGTTGATGGAGTGTGCTATACTAAGGTAAATAGTAACAGAATATAAAATATCCAAGGGTGTTTGGGTCGGATGAATGAGATTATTACGGTACAGACTATGAACGCAATTTAGTTGAGGGAGATTATGAAGTAGGTAACTACTGACTCATTTGACAGTAACAGTTGATTTCTATGTATGTATTTATTTGTATTAAGTGTTATTTGAGCTACTGAAGTTGGAACTACTACACTCAAATACAACTTTTATTAGCAATTATTACATATCCCTGGCAACATACTATTATAACAGTTATGAAGAAAATACCAGACACTTTGCAGCCCATCAAAGTAATCAACATTCCTCTCCTCTTCAAAAACTCGAACCTGTAGATCTCTACTCCCTCTCGTAAGATTGTGTAACCCAAATCAATGAGAGGAAACTCTTCAGTTGGGAAACTATTGCAAAGTGACAGATCTGAGAAGTCCCTCCGCAGAGATTCAGCCAGACGAGACTCAAAGAAGGTTGTTCATATTGAACTTAAAAAGAGCAACTCTAAGCAAATCTTAACTGCAGTCAGTAAACCTGTAGGTTGCAAATCTCAGAGTAGAATCAAGCAGATGGAAGGCAGTGTTAACTTTAAAGAGAATGTAAACCGACTTAAACACCAACCACTATTTGCTTAGCCAATTGTCATTCCCCAACTGAATGTTAATACTGTAAAATCAAATAATCGGAGTATGCAATCTTTCCAGAATGAAGCAGATGAGATATCTACAGAGTTAAGTTGTTGTTAAACAGCGAGACAGAACCAACTAACTGAGTCGTTGGATCTCCGATAAAGATATATTAAGAAAAGATCAGAGATCTACCAATTACTGTGTAACTTAGATAAGAAATTTGAGACTATGAATAAAGTTTCACGAAATACATTCGATTATGTGGAGAGTAAGAAGCCGATAGTAAATTTAGTCAAATAGAAGATAAGTCCGCGACACGAGATTCTGCAAAAGTCAACATTTTTGCATATTTTGCAGGAAAAACCTCCTAAAGCCAAACTGTTGTGATGGTTCATTAATATATTTTTAGCTGAGGATGTTATGTTTAGTCAGTTTATAATTGTTTGATTATGGCATAGCAACTCATCAAAGAAATCAAGAAAGGGCATACTTAGAAAATTGCTACGATCCTCTCGTAAAATGCAATAAATTGGCTTACCTACGACAAGAAATCTGGTCGAAATATCATTCAACTGGCAATCTAAACATAGGATAGATAGATATTCTCGATGATCATCAAAGCCCCTGGTGTTAATCTGTCCACTCCTGACAGAGACAATACATAAACCATCATTCAGACAGTAACTCTTTAGTAATTAAGGCCGTAATTCTTAATAACCCTGAGTTTGTAGACATGTTGATTGACAAAAATGCTAATCCCTTTCAAACCAATAAGTCAGGACTGAATGCAGTGCATACAGCCGTCAGTTAAAACCTTGTTCGGATTTTGGACATCATGCAGAGAAAGAATATCGACATAAATGCTGTCAAGTGCAAATAGGGGACTTTGCTGAACTACGCTTTACACAACTAAAATGAATAGACTGCTCTGTGGCTCTTGACTGATAACAACTACAAGGTAGATTATGGAGCGAAGGATTCGGAAGGTAATAACTGTCTGTTGTTGGCAGTAAAAACCAATCTTCCTGCGGTAGTATCGAGAATATTGTAATTAGTGGAGGAGTCTACGATGAGTCGACTTGAGAAATAGTTGTTTATGAATACTCAAGACGCGTAGGGCAATACTGTTCTGCATGTTGCATATTTGTAGAATATGCAATCGATAATTAAAATATTACAGTAAAAGCCTATGGGATTAAATTCTGAGCTTAAGAATCTAAATAAGTAAACAATAAAGGATATAATTCGAAAGCATGAATAAGAGAAATCGAATGAGGCGAAGAACCAATAGAAAGCAAAGGAGCAGAAGCGAATGAAGACAATAGAGAAGATTGAAATGAAGAAGCAATAGTCAGAGAAGTATTAACAAGAGTCGAAAGAGAAGAAGGAAAGACTGAAGGAGATGCAAGAGCTCGAGAGACAGCTCAAAGTACAGAGGGAAGAAGACAACCAGAAACTTAGGTGGCATTTTCTGGTTGGGATTATCGTTGTAGTTATTCTGACTTACTTCTATTTGGAGTGGGCGATAAAGAATAAGAAATACAAGCAAAATATTATATGAAAACTTATATATCAGCGTAAGATTTAGAGATTTAAATTTGTCATACAATTGAAGAATTAATTAAGCAATTAGAACTGG
Organism: Hydropsyche betteni; assembly: GCA_028571205.2. NCBI lineage: Eukaryota > Metazoa > Arthropoda > Insecta > Trichoptera > Hydropsychidae > Hydropsyche > Hydropsyche betteni. Next base: position 5,943 of record JAOXNN020216905.1, read on the forward strand.
ATTTGGTTAATAAAATAATAGCCATAAAATTTTTTTGATAATGTCTTTGTCGCTTGAAATACTTATCAATAAATAAAATATTGAGAACTCGGCTTGGTATTGGGCACTGTCGTTACAATTGTGCCTCAAACTCCGTAAATTTATTTGAAAATAAAGGTCATCTACTAGTATTGTACTATAAAGTTAGACTTATTTCCAACATCCCTTAGTTCCACAATACTGTTGTTCTCAGTCTAATGTATTTATTTATCAGAGCATTTGTATGCTTTAATGACGTTTTCCTAATCGTAAATTAGTATGTTGTCTCTGTTAAGGGATTTATAATCATTAATGGGAAGTGTATAGTCAACTGTTTACTCAATATAGATGCCGAATCACAAGGCTCGGAGGCATCCTAAGAATATCAGATTTCTGGAATCGGCACCAACCAGCATCGTTAGGACAATCAAATAAATAGTAACAGTAGCCTTTAGAAAATTTCCTAACAAAATCTGCTTCGGTGAGTTCTAAGTAATTTAGGAACCATCCTCAAAACCCCTTAAGTCTAGAACTCCTCAGGATAAAAAACCTCTGGATCTTTTGTCGATTACATCACATACTCTAAACTACAAAGGTTGGTGGATAGAGTGGGTAGTTCGTTTTACAAAATGAATCTGCTGTACACACTTAGCGGCATTAAAAGGAAGAAGAAGATGTTCGCTATGGGTTTGTTGTCTGAAAACAGACTGGAGTGGGTGACTATTGACATAGCGTGCATTATGTACGGAATAGTTTTGGTGCCTATGTAAATTGAATTATGAATCAGTTCGTACGCTGCCCACGATAAGGAAATCGCATACATTATCAAAAACTCCTAAATGCAAACTATCGCCTGTTCAAAGAAAATGGCAGATAGAGTTGCTGCCTTCAAATAACCTGTCCCAATAACAAAACTCATATATTTCGATCCTTTATCTTAGGAAACAGTGGATGCTTTAAAGAAGAAAAGGATACAACTTATAGATTTTAAGAAACTCACTGAGATGCAGGATGCAGATACTTTCGAGTATCCCCATATTGAGCCCACTGTATGCGCAACTATTGTATATACTAATGGAAGTTGTGGGCCTCCTAAAGGATGCATGATTTCCCATCTCAACATCTGCTCTGCTATGGCAATACTTGGTTCAGTCAGTTAGAAACTGGGGTACAGCCATAATGATCAACATATTTCAATTACTCCTCTTGCTCAAATCACTGAAAGGCTTACAGTACTATCTTCTTTTTCTTGTTCTGCTCCGACAGGGTATTGTAGAAATTACTTAGATTTGTTCAAGGAGACTACGATAAATTCAAAGATGATATCTTGTTAATTAAGCCAACTGTTGTCTCCACATTGCCGAAAATATTCGCAATACTACAGGAGAGTATTCGAACAAGACTGGAGCAGCTACAAGGATGCAAGAAATCATTATTGGATGCAGGAATGGCTAAGAAAAGGTAAATTTTATAGAAAAGTGGGTCTTCTAAGCACTTTTTATACGATAGATTTGTATTTAAAGCAGCGAGGGAGCAGTTTGGAGGGCAAGTCAGATTAATGATGACATTGGGAGGACGAATGAGAGTAGGCGTATGCAACTATTTCAAAATTTTGTTAGGTGTTCTGTTCATCAACAACTACTCCATCACTTAGAACACTGGATTTTGCTTTGTTTCGGATCCATTCGACATGAATGTGGGCCACATTGGTGGACCGACAGTACAAATAATACTATTCAGCCGAATACTTAGTTTAAATTGGTGGATTTACCAGAGTGGGGTTTTACAAGATAAGATGTCGATTAGAGACTACGGCCACAACAAAGAGGAGAACTTTATTTGAGAGGCCCTGGAGTGTTTCTCGGATATTATAATTAACCTTTGAACTCAGCAGTAGATGCTGAGGGTTGGCTAGCAACAGGAGACATTGGTATTATCGATTCAGTGAGTGGAGCAGTGACAATAATCGGTAGGAAGAAGTCTTTGTTTAAGCTTAAGAGCGGTAAAATAATCCTGCCAGATAAAATTGAATACTAATTATAGAAGTACGATGAGATAATACTGGAGGTATGTGTAATGGCGGATAAGACTAACACTTATATGGTTGCTGTAGCCAACCCTCATAAGAGAGCAATTATGAAACTTGCAGGTTAGTTGGGAATTGTAGGAAGTTATGAGGACTTGTGCAATAATAAGGCAATAAGAATAGAATATTTGAAGAAACTCATCGATATTGGGAAGAGGAACTATCTCCATCCCCATGAACTCCCCAGAAATTTATGTTTGAGTGCTGTAAACCTCTATTAAAGGAAGCTCTATTCTCCTTCAGTCCACATCCGAAGGCATTAGATACTGAACGTTCTCAAAGAGTAGATCTAGCAGATGTCTCGTTAAGGTCATTTACTTTACGGTTAAGAGTAGATGTAATCAATAGTCTAATGATTAATTCACTCTAATTACAAATGTTAAATACTTCTTTGTTATGTTTGAGAATAATAGATAGTTTGTTTAGTATGCGCGAAGCAATAATCAAAAGGTATGCTGAATAGCCCCCTAGGACAAAATTCCTATGCTTCGGGGACTATCACATAGGGAAGAGTGAGTTTCTTAGCAACTTCACCAACGACGCTGTCGAACAAATGCTACCGAGTAGCGACACCTGTAGAGTCTACGTCAAACAAATTTAACATGAGCACAGAAGCAATTGGGTGTAGTTCCATGAACTCCCCAACTGCAGTAATCTCATGTACAATAACTGTTATGTGGGAGAAGATTTCAAAGGCATAATCTACTTTTTCTAATGCACTAGCAGTAATCTCTAAAATGAGTTCATCTAGACTCTAAAGACTTATGTTGGTGAGGGTTCCAAACTTTGGTCGATGCCAGTACTGATGGTAGGATTCAAACCAAAGAATATTTGTAAGGTTAAGTTCTATGAATACCGATATTAGGTGACTGAGAGATTTCGTAATGTTGTGTCATAACAAAACATTGTATTTCTGGACAACGTGTAATGTAAAGAGGAATCGAAGAAATCTCTGGAGAGGATACATAGTTTCATCGATGCTGTATCGACAAAACAAAACGAGGAATTATGGAAATATTATTTGATTGAATCTATGAAGTCGATTAGAATGGTCTATTGTTGGAGGGAACTCATAGAATTAGGGGTGAATGCAGTGGCATGTAAGATAGTGAGGGAATTTAATTTGTACAAATTCTATTATGATACTATGTGAAGGATATGCATATGAGTGACTAACGATATCAACTAGCTGATTAATTACGGAACAAATAAAGTTAGTATTGATATTTGGGTGTTTATTAAAAGAATAAATATATTTAAGAAGATTAGAGTCCTTGTAAGGAACCACCTTGGGGTATAACAAAAACTAACAATATAAATAGCCAACACTTCAATCTGTAGTCACAACTTAACTATTTGATAGAAATCGATTGTAAAACTATTGAAAATACAGATACGCTTCAATTTGAGTTTGATATTGATCTTTAAATTCCTCTATGAAATTTACTTATACCATTACAAGACCTCTCCACACTAACAACCATATTTTCCTGCTTAGCTCTCAAATCTAAAACCATTTTCATTGAGTTAACTACCCCTTGGAGTGTTCTGTTCTCTGATTAAAGTCTTATCTTAGTCACAGAGCTACTATGATCATTCCTCATCGCTTCAACCAAAAACTTGAAATCCGTAATGTCCTGCTAAAGGGAAATTCTTTGCTATTGTAGTTTCGTATTTGCCTATTTCTACATTTCTAACTTTTATCGAAGCTACTGTAAACTACTTCCCTATCCATTTTGTATTTAATGAGAAATTAGTGAAAAACTACCCCCATCTCGAGATAGTTTGGGAGTGGGTGGGCTACAAGGAGTAGGACTATCAGGGTAATTAATCGAAGACGTCCTCTTTTTACTTGTGCTCGACTCTTGATGATAGAGTAGTCGTTCATAAGCCTTGTTGAGACTACTCATCTTCTAACTCAAAGCACGGTATTCTTACTTTTTAACTCTCAGTAGCTTCTGTAAGCACACTGCATTTTGCTGTACCGAACTATTCTCATGAATAAGAATACGCACCAATTATTTTTTTGCTCTTTACGAACTATCGAAATTGAGGTATGAGTGTTAGTTATTGGACTTTTGTACTTAAAGTAACTTACTGCCTTTGAGAGTGCTCTAATTGTTTTACTACAATATTATACTGTTGGCTTAGCGGCAACGAGGATTACCTTGAGCCTTGTCTTCTCCAATCAGGTCGTGTGAGAAGTGCTCCTCTAATCTTTTGGTTTTTATGCTCAGCGCAGGATTACGAAGCATAATAGCAATTATTATTTATAATCAGTATAATCTAATGATACAGACTACAATAAGTTGGGAGAAATAGTTAGTCAAGGAAAACTGTAAATTAGTTGGACAACATCTTTATGTTGTTGGGAAATGTTTATCCGAATTACGAAATCGTGTGTTGATGTTACCCTAAACTATGACCATAATATTCCTTCAAATTTATTTATTAACTATTATGGAGACACAAACATACAAACTCAGCGCAAAAGGACAACTTATAAGCGTTTAAGGATTCACTTCAAGCAACACTCTGCAATAACTGAGGGACAGAGTCACCCAAACCACAGGAATGGATGGAAACAGAGTTCTCCTTATGTTTGAAGGCAGACATATTCCAGGGACTAACTAAACCCTCGAACAGCTTAACATTCCTCAAGGCAGCACAGTCACAGTCATAGCTCCTGGGCTTAGGGATTGATAGTATACATCAAACATCGAAGTTGATCTAACATATTATGACTCAGCAAATCCAAGTATCATCTTTTGGGATTATTGATGATGCAGTGTAGTCTTAAAGTGGACTCACTCAATAGTTATGGTTTGATTTAATTACATCAGAATAGAATGGAGAAAATCAACTAACTCCGAGTGTAGACTCCAGGGGAAATAGTAACCCATAATCCACATAGACTGACTTCCAGTATGACTCACTCGCACAACGTTTAGCAGTATCTGACTCCATGGGCACTGTTAGTATTTTCCGTCGTCACTCACATTCCTTTGAGATAAATGTAAAATGGACAATGTATTTATTCTGATATTTAGAGAGAACGCTTACATCATGAGTGTAGCTTGGGGGTCTGCCGTCTATTCTGATTTACTTGCTTTAGGACTATTCGACGGTCGAGTGCTCGTTTTTATGGTCAAGGACAGATCTGTGAGTGAAATTGCCAATTTCCTGCACAAGTAGGGCACAGTAAACAGAGTAATTTGGAGTAGTACTTGCAAAAATCCTAGATTATATGGAACAATGACTGATGGTTCGCTGTTAAAAATTGAAGCAGACTCTAAGGAATGGAAAGAGAGTAGGATAAATGCTCACTAAACAGCAGTTCAGCATCTAGCTTTGCAGGTCAGCAGATTGAGTGACTGTTTATCTAGTTAAAGAGTAGAGCATTTAGCAACTGTTTCAAAAGATTCTTTAATAAAGATTTGGAAGAATGGATAATGGTAAGGGGCTGAGCAGAGTCTAACGTTTGGACTTTTTGAGTAGCAAACTGAGAAGGATATTCAGTTGATCTACAGCTTGAAAGTGAACTCGAGTATAAATAGTTTGATATGGGGAAATTTTACTGACTAAGAGGCAATAGTCTTGTACTACATTACAAATGTAATTATAAAAATATGTAGGAGTGCATACTGTGGAGATTGAGAGTGAATGCTAAGTCAAAAACCCACAAATAAACCAAGATTATGGAGAAATAGGGATTACAAAGTCTAATGAGAAATATGAGTGGAGATAAAGTGTTAATATCATTAAATACGGGAGAGATTGAGGAAGTGTAGAGCAGTGTATTGGAATTAAATTAAAAATGATAATTAAGATTAAGTAAATAGAATATTATAATAACCATGAGGCAGTTGTTTATGAATTCACGCCAATAATCACTAACTATAGAGGTTTTAGCAGTTAAGCAACCAGAACAATCAGAATGTTATCAAGAAAAATCAAAATTCATTGTGTATAATGTCGATCTTAGTGAGTGCCTTAAAATGTTAAATAATATTTAGAGATTAGGTCTTTAAACCAGGATCTATCTTAATAAGACTTTGAGAATTCGTATTTCTAACTTTACTAACTCACTCAATCACAAATTTAGAGTGCCGAAGATTTCTCTGTTTATCTTTTGAAGTGTATTCTATTCAATGATGTTGAAAATGCTTGTATTCATTTATTCCATAAAACACCAACATTTAGGACCTTAAATACAATAGATAAACAACCAATCGAACACACCAACATCTAGTAATGATCTTGGATACTAATAAATGTTGATCAACTTCCTTAGCCATAATTAAATTTCCTTAACCAGTAATTGAAAGTGAATACCGCAACCTAGATCTCCACCGTCTGTTACAGTAGTCAACTTTAAAGTGAATTAGGAGGTCAACTGCAAACACGCTGAAAAATTAAATACATTTTACTTTAAATGATGATAGATACTACGATAGTATGAAATGATATTGATTCTCGTTAGTTTTTTACTATCTACGGCATCGGCTAAGGATAATCTATCCTATTCCACCCCTATCATCCAATGCAGTAAATTATCTCATAACTCAGAGATGATTACTCTATTCTAATAAGCCACTAAGTTCAAAATCTAGGGTAAATACATCTACGACACTCCCTTCTCTAGCACCCCGATTTCGGCTGCAGGTAAACCTTCCATTTTATATAGGCTATATAGGGTTTCACAGTCTACACAAGAAACAGCCAACATGTGGAATAGGACTCTCACTCAACAATTAAACAGCAGTGGGTATGAATATTGCATTAGAGTTGTTTGAGCAAACTACTCTCCAATGGGCAAGGCTCTCTATATTCTCTTATCTATTTCATGAAGAAGCATAACATTTCCTTGCAGTAACAGTACATACTTTGGAAGACAGTACTATTTTTACTATTTCAGTGCAAAATATACAGAAGGGTAACGGACTAAGGAATAGCACTTAGATTAAACAGCTTAAATTGAGGGATGAAGAGGGAGAACCTGACATTCACTTAGTGCATTTTTTGAAAACGTTCTAATTGGATAGATCATCATCTTATACTTACGCTCTCAAAGTAAAATGCTTACATCTAAATGAAACTCACTTTAAGGCGATGATAATTGCTAATTCTGCCACTGTGGTTTACAAACTACAGTTTTATCTGGTTGAGTACACTCCTAAAAGGCTCCCAGATGGCTCTGAGTTTGTGAGCTCCCACCTTTACTACGGAAGAAACCCCAAATTTTCAATTATTAAACCAAGAAACCTTGCTCACTTCCACTCAGGACTCGTGGACTTCGATTTCGATGAGTTTTTTATATTCAACTTCAGCTACCCCAATAGTCTATACCATTCCGAATACTCTAGAGTGATAAACATGTCTATTTTTTATTACTAAACGCCAGAACCCTGTCCAGAGGGTCTGTACTTCAATCAACTCAAAAAATGCTCAAAATGCTAACACAGTTAGTTCGCGAATCTAGTCACAAATCACTGTTAGAAGTGCCACTTCAACTGTAATGGATGTTTGGGATCATCAAAAAATTGCACTACTTGCCAAAGAACTTTCGTGAAGATTGGTGGCTTCTGTTAATGCCCTATTGGATTCTACAAACCTACAGAAAAATCAGTATGTAAGGCTTGTGATCCGAAATGTAGATCTTGCGTTAGTAGGGATAAATGCCTTTAATACAAAGGCTAACATTGTCCAGATTTTATGATTAGACACAATTAAAGATGTTTGTGTATATAAGGAATTTAGTTACTTACGGCGGATGGTTTGTCTTGTGTAAGGAACTGCCCTAGTGGATTATTTAACTTAGCAGGAAAATGCGCTAACTGCTCAAAATATTGTAAAACCTGTGAAAATTCATCAAAAACTTGCACATCCTGCAACCATATGGACTTAATCCTTGTACAAGATAACTGTGTATGCAAATAGGGACTCTTTATGAACAATTAAGTCTGCCAAAGATGCTCTTAGAAATGTCTAGCGTGTGCAGGAAATAGTAACAACTGCACAAAATGCTCTCTTGAAACTGAGTTAAAACACGGAGATTGTGTTTGCAAATAAGGAGCATCTATGGATGCAGACGGCAAGTGCATCTGTACAAAAGGAACCTTTCAAACCAAACCAGGAGTATGCGTTAAATGTAGTCCTACCTGTAAGAGTTGTGTGTCGGAATCTTAGTGTACTTCATGTTCTGATGGATTGGAACTTAAATTAGGGAAGTGTATATGTAATTAACTTAATGAGAGAGTACTTATTAATAACAAATGTGTCTGCCAAGAAGGATTGATCGAGAATTCAGTCGGTAGATGTGTACTGTGCCAGACAAAGATTAGCGGTTGTAAAATGTGTTCATCTAATGGAGTATGCACATAATGTTTTGCTGGAATGAAACTGGAGGATGGACTCTGTACCTGTCCAGAAGGTAAGACAATTGCAGGGGATAAATGTACTGAGTGCTCAGACGGGTGTATCAGTTGCGATAAGAGTGGAACATGCTACAAATGCATAGATGAATTCAATATGAGCTTGGTTGGAGGGAAATGTATATGCCCTCAAGGAATGATATGGAATAAGGGGACTTGTGCTAGTTGTGATACTATTTTTCCCAACTGTGTATCCTGTTCAAGCTCTGAGTGTAAAAAGTGTTCAAATGCATACGTAATTTCCATGTCTAAATGCGAAAAATGTTCGGAGTTGATGATTGGATGTTCGCTATGTAAAAATACAACAGAGTGCATAGAATGTGGGTAAAATTTCACCAAAAAAGGAAAACTATGTTTTTGTAAGTAAGGTACATATTTATCGAACGATATTTGTGCTCCTTGTGGATAAACTATGCCAGGATGCCTGAGTTGTAAGAAAGAAGGGGCATGTAATCGATGTGATTAAGCAAATGGTTTAAAATTATATGCTGGGGAGTGTAAATGTTCAAAAATGCAGAAACCAAACGAATTAGGGGAATGCCCAATTATCGTAAAGAGTGTTGTTGGTCGTATTCTCAGTATTTCAGACACGGCAGCCCTCTCAATAGCAATAATATTCTCAATAATCGGGATATTTGCCTTTCACAATGTAGGAATTGAATTAATGACCATCCTTCAACTCTATTATTTTGGGCCTGCCCTTCTTCCTGCAAACACATTCAACAATGAGTATTTAGATATAAGTTACTATAGATATTGGGTCAATGGGTTTAATTAGATCATTAGGGATACTCCAGCAAACTCAATGCCATAGTTCTACATTAGGATGGGTTACAAAGCAAATTTTGCAGCAGGATACAATTTTATGCTCTTGCTCACAATACTCTTCGCTATCGCAGCCTTAGTTATCCGTAAACTGACATCCTAGGACTCTAAACTAAGGATCAAAGCCTACAGTGTAGCCAGCGTAATGGTTATGTTCAATGCTTTTAACATTGGTTTCAGTTTTGGAATCAATTTAGCCTATGCTTCTGAAATTCCCAACAGTCAATGGCTAAACTCAGTATTTATCCTAGTAGCCATGCTAGATATTGTTGCCTGGGCAATCAGACAGCTCACGACAGATGAAGGCGGACACAACTAAAACTCTACCTTTAAAACCATCAGAAGTGGGAGACTTCATAACGTAGTATTTATGCTGTAGAAGTTAACCTTAGGGTTGTTAATTGGCCTGTTCAGAAGCTCTCCTATTGGATGTATTGGAGCAGTTACTCTGCAGTTAGTGTTTGTGTTTTACTTAGCAAGGATAAAACCTTTCAGCATGCTCTTCATGAATGTTCGGACCATAGTCAACGAGCTCATAAGTTTAGTAATTATGCTGGTATTCTCTCTTAACAGGGCAGAATTAGCTCAGGGAATAGCATCCAAATAAATAATAGAGTGGTTAATCTTAGGAATATCTATGCTCTCAATTGTATGTTTGTTAGCAATTGGAGTTTCCCTCTACGAATCGAAACATATTCAACAGACTGAAGAAGTGGCTTACGAAGAACAACCAATAGGAAAAACTGAAAAGTAGATATTGGTGACTGAGACATACTTTACAGATGGAAAGGAACATGGGAATGCAGGAGCTTAAAATTGATTGGTTAAATACAAATGTATGACTTAAAATGTATGTTTGTAGTTGCTTAAGATCATTAAATGCCTCCTAAACAATAATCAAGTAAATTGGTGAATTAATTAAAAGATTTTAATAATTTTAATTGTGAGCCATGGGGTTATTAACTAATTTGTATAATTTCCTGCACGAAAGAAGAGCTCAAAACCCCTACTTTTTAAAAATA
>JAOXNN020216914.1:0-16326 GCA_028571205.2 Hydropsyche betteni
GGCGTCGGGCACGTTCTGCACGGAGCGTCGGTATGACGCTGCGGGTCGGATGACGGTGGAGCAGGGCCCGGGTGAGAACGCGGGAACGGCGGAGAAGTGGCTCTACACCGACGGGACGACCAGCGTCACCGGCGATTCCGGGGTGCCGCCGGCGGGTTTGGTGCGAGAACACCGCGACGGCAACACGGGCACGGCCGACCTTGTCGAGGGGGTGACCAAGTTCCGTTACAACACGGCGGGTGATCTGATCCGGCGTGAGGATCCGTCGGGTTTGGTGACGGTGTGGACCTATGACGGCCTGGGTCGGGTGTCGACCCGGTCGGAGACGGCGGATGGGGTGACGACGACGGTGTATGAGGTGACGGCCCGGTACGCGGATGGTGCGGTGATGACCGAACGGGGCCCATCCGTGCAGAATCCGGTGTCGTTGGTGTCGCATCGTTTGCAGACCGCGTATACGTATGACGGGAACGGGAACGTGACGTCAACGGTCGAGTCTGATGTCGCGGGTTCGGACGCGCCCCGGCAGACGACGACGGTGTTCGACGCGTTAGATCGCCCGGTGTCGGTGACCGATCCCGAAGGCCACGGGTCGACGAGTGTGGGGACCCACGACGCGGTGGTGTCGACGTATGACGCGAATGGGAACACGTTGACGGTGACCGATCAGCGGGGCAACAAGGTGGCGACCGAGTACGACTCGAGGAACAATCCGGTCAAGGTCACCGCAATCGCGTTCGACGACGGCCACGGGTCGATCGCGAACCGGATCGTGTCAGAACAGGGTTTCAACCCGGACGGGACGGTGGCGTGGAAGAAGCGTTGGTTGACCGCCACGTCGTGGGTGCAGGAGACCTACACCTATGACGGCGCGGCCCGCCTGTTGACCACGACAGTGACCGAGGGCGGCGGTGTGGGGCCGATCCAGCCGGCTCGGGTCACGGTCAGCAACGCGTATTTGAATGGGTTCTTGCAGTCGACGACGACGGGTGATGCCGGGGTGGGGGCTGATGGCGAGAACCGGTTGACGACGACGTTCACCTACCACCCGTCCGGTTTGGTGAACACCAGGACCGCTGGCGGGCGGACGACGACGTTCGGCTACGACCAGGTCGGCAACACTGTGTCAGAGACCACGCAGGGGACCGACGGGTATCAGTCGGTGACGACGACGTCGACGGTGACAACGAAGTACAACAGCGACGGGACCGTCGCGGAGCGGGTGGTGGAGAACGGCGTCGCCGATTTGAAGACGACGTCGACGTACGACGATCGGGGCAACGAGAAGACGAGGGTGTCGCCCCGCGGCTACGAGGCCGGGCAGACGCCGGCGGCGAACACGGTCACAATGGCCTACGACGTGCTGGGACGCCTGGTGTCGGTGACCTCACCATCCGCGAAGGCGGAGTATGCGTCGACGTCGACGGGGATCGACGCCGGGTGGCAGACGGTGCCGTCGGTCGCGTTGGTGACCCGGTCTGGTTACAACACGTTCGGTGATCAGACCCACAGCAAAGACCCCCGCGGCGCCACCACCGTGACTCTCTATGACCGCAACGGGCGACGGACGACCGTGCAACAGGCGACCTACACCCCGCCGGGCGGCACCGCGATCACGCCGTCGGAGTCTTGGCTCTATGACGGGGCCGGGAACACTGTCTCTTACACGACCCGCAACGGTCACACGACAACGTGGCAGTTCGACGACGCGAACAGGGCGGTCCGTCAGACCGACCCGCAGATCCCGACCCCCGACGACGCCGGCCTGCAACCAGCGGGGGTGTCGACCACGAAGTATGACTTCGCCGGTCAGGCGATCGAAACCGCGTCGGCGACCGGGGCCGTGGCCGCGACGGTGTATGACCCGTATGGTCGGGTGGAGAAGACCACCCGGACGGTGCGTGCGGTTGGCGCCCAGCCTGCGTTGAGTGCGGTGACGTCGACGACGTATACGGCGTTGGGGTTCCCGAAAACGGTGACCGACCCCGCCGGTGTCGTCACCACCGCGTCCTACAGTCCGTTGGGTTTGACGTTGTCGACCCAGACCGGGACACTCGCGGCAGCGACGACCCTGTATGACGGGGTTGGTCGGCCGAGGAAGGCGACGAACCCGGACGGCTCGTACACGGTGACGACCTATGACGTGGCTGGTCGGGTGACCCGGTCGGAGTTGTTCGGGGTCGACAACGTGTCGTCGGAGTTCACGGTGTTGGTGACCGACGGGAACGGGAACGTGACCCGGTCGACCAACGCGAGGGGCGCAGCAACCGTCTACGTGTTCGATGTGTTGAACCGGCTGGAGTCGGTGACGACCCCGGTCGACACCGTCGCCGGCAATAACGTCGTCTACACCTACGCCTACGACCAGGCCTCCAACCTGACGAGGGTGACCGACGGCAACGGCCGGATCACCCGCTACACGTTCAACGCGTGGAACCTCCCCGAAGGAACCCTGGAACCCGCCGCGGCCGGGGACACCGAAGCGACCCGTTTGTGGCGGGTCTCCTACAACGCCGGCGGCCAAGCCCTTACTGAGACCCATCCCGGCGCGAAGACGGTCACCCGCACGTTCAACGCTCTCGGCCTGCCGGAGTCGGAGACCGCGGCACAGACCGGTACAACGACGGTGGCCAAACTGTGGGGCTACGACACCGACGGCCGGGTCGTGCGCCTGTCGCATCCGACGACGCCGATGGTGTTGACCTACGACGACCGCGGCCTCCTGGTCTCCACGACGGGCGGCAGTTCCCCGTCGTCGACGGTCTACGACGCGGCGGGGCGTCCCGTGACCGAGACCGACACGTCCGGGACCCGGTCGATGACCTACAGTCCGGCGACGGGATTGTTGAACCAGTTCGCTGAAGGAGCCGGCGGCAGCGCCGGGGTGTCGGTGTCGGACAACTTTGATCGGGCGAACTCGACCGATCTCGGGGCAGCGTGGTCGGAGCGTTCCCTCTACACCGGGTCGGTGATCACCGATTTCTCGATCGCCGCGAATCAGGTGACGGTCACCCCGGGCTGGTCGGCTGCGGTGCATACGACCCCGGCGGCCGGTGACACCCAATACGCGGAGATGACCGTCCACAACGTGGCCAACACCGAATACGTCGGCCCCGCCGTCCGTATGGCAGCCAACGGCACCCAAGGCTATGTAGTCGTCGCCCGGGCCGGAACCAACGAGGTCCGCCTCTACCGCATCGCCAGCGGCCTCATATTCCTCGACTCCCAGTCCCTACCCACCTCGCCGGAGGGCAAGGTGTTGCGGTTGGAGGCGTCGGGTTCGACGTTGACCATCAAAGTCGACGGGGCGACGGTGTTGACCCACACTGACGCCACCTATCTCGGAGCCAACAACCGCAACGTCGGCCTGGTCTCCAATGGGGCTGAGGGCGACAACTTCGCCGGTGGTGACGTGGGTGCGTTGCCGCCCGCTGGGACCCCGGCGTGGGTGATCGGCGTGAACCGCGACACCGCGGGCCGTGCGTCCAGCTTGACGTATCCCGGTGGCGGGACCCGCACCTTGACCTACGCCCCCGATGGGCGGCAGGCGTCGGACACGGTCCGCAACCAGGCGTCGGTGGTGACGGCGTCGGTGGCCTATGAGTACAACTGTGTCGGCGAACTCGACTACGAGACCGTCACCCTGCCCGGTAACGCCGGGACCGGAACGAACGCCTACCGCTACGACGCGGCCGGACGCCTCAACCGTTGGGACCCCGGCGCGGCGACCGCGCCGGAGCAGTGCCCGACCCTGGCAGCGCCGGCCGCGGTGACCGGTGTGGGAGACAACTTCAACCGGGCGAACTCGACGGCGTTGGGCGCCGCCTGGCTGGAACGGGTCCCCACCTCCGGCGCGGCTGCGACGGCGTTGACCATCGCGGGCAACGAGTTGACAAATCCGGGGACGACGTGGCTCGCCGCGGTCCACACAACGGTCGCCACCACCGATCGTCAGGCGGCGGAGGTGAAGGTGAAGAACTTGTCGTCGACGGCGTTCTCTGGTCCGGCGGTCCGCTTGTCGGCGAACGGGAATCAGGGGTACGCAGCCCTCGCTCGTTCGGGAACGAACGAAGTTCGTCTCTACAAGATCAACAACGCCATGACGGTGCTGGTCACGAAAACGTTGTCGTCGTCGCCGGAAGGGAAAACGGTCAGGATCGAGGCTGACGGGTCGACCCTCCGCGTCCTGGTGGATGGGGTGGTGGAGATCACCCACACGGACACGTCCTACACCGGGACCACGTACCGGAGGGTGGGTGTCGTGTCGAACGGTGCGGAGGCCGACAACTTCTACGGCGGCGACAAAACCGTCGCCTACGTCTACGACAAGGCCGGCAACCGGACCAAGGCGTGGGCGGAGTCGTTCACCTACGACACCCGCAACCGGTTGTCGACTGATGGGACGGGTTCGTACACCTGGAATGCGGTGGGTAGTTTGGGGTCTTATGCCCAACCCGGCTCACCGACCGAAACGTACACGTTTGATGCTGGTGGCCGTATGACGTTGGTGACCGACGGGGCCGTCTCCTCAGCGTTCGGTTACGACGGCCTGGACCGGGTCACCGCAAGGAACGGGACCGCGTTCACCTACTCGGGTGCTTCGACCGATCCGGTGTCGGTCGGGGCGGAGTCGTTCACGTGGGCTGCTGGTGGCCTGGTCACCGTCACCGCATCGGGGTCGTTGACGTTCCCTTTGGTTGATCGTCATGGTGATCTGATCGCCCGGTTCGGGGCTGATGGGACCGTCAGCGGGTCGGCGTCGTTCGACCCCTACGGCGAACCCACCGGCACGACCGGCACCACCACAGTGTTGGGGTTCCAGTCGGATTACACCGACCCCGCGACCGGGCATGTGTGGATGGCGGCCCGCTGGTATCAACCCTCCAGCGCGACGTTCGTCTCGAGGGACACGTTCGCCGGTGAGGTGAAGACACCGTTCACCCTGAACAGGTACACGTATGGGGTGAACAACCCGGTCAGGTTCTGGGACCCGACAGGTCGGTCGTGGGAGTACGCGCCGGAGGTCTACGACGACTGCTACACAATGGCGTGCCGGGATCTGCTGGACAAGCAAATCTCCTCGGGTAAAGCGCCGTCGCCTGAGAGGCAGGCTGCGCACGGTCCCGGAAGCCTGGAGAACACCTACGCCGCCGCCGACGCCGGCAGCCTCATGCCCCCACCAGCTACGACACCGCAAGTGGCGCCGACATCGGTCTTGGGTCTGATATCGGTCAACACCAACAGGACCGTCACAGCTGCCCAACCCGAGGTTGATCCGATTCAACTGCAATGCTGGACCGAGTTCTGGCGACAAGGCGCTGCCACCGTCAACTTCTGCATTAAGTCCGCTCAGTTCAACGACAGCATATACGGACAGGCCGCTGTGGGGTTCAGCGATGCCACAGGTGCCGGCCAGCTACAAGCGTTTCACCAGGATCCTGTTGACACCACCCGTGCCATGGCGGCCGGGGCCTTAGGATGCATTTTCTCACCACGCGACTGCCTCAAGGCCGCAGCGGCTTCCTATGAAGCGGCATGTGCTCAGGGCACTCCCTCGCTTGGGGGCTTAGGATTCGACGACAGGCAGATGGCCCGGTGCCTAGGCATGATCGGCGGGACGGGCTTTATAGCCACCGGATCCGCCGCATCAACAGCGGGCCGAACGGCGACCTACGCCACCCGATGGGCAACGCCAGGTATACCTGAGGCCCCAAACTGGGTTCCGGATCCGGTGCCGCAGTTCAAGCCAAGCGGTGCTCCGGATCGTTCAAGCGCGGTGTACATCAATGGCGTGGACTCTCAGGGGAACGTGGTGACATACGGGTCGAGCCCGGGCGGCATTCACGCTGAGGATGTCGCTCAGGCGGCAAATCCGGGTGGTCAGATGAGCCGGCCGTTCGGTTGGCGCACGAATCCGGGGGATGAGGTCCCGACCTGGCAACCGATCAACGTTTGTGTGAAGTGTCAGCCGAAGTATCCGCCGTCGTTGTTCCCGCCCGGTACCGGGTTCGATGCGGGCGGGGCTTGGAGTAGCGAATGATGGACGTTGCGTACTTGCTCATTGACAAGATCGATTGGTCCAGCTTCGAGAGCCACGTCGGATCGGCTGCTGGTGTGGGTGACGCGCTCAAACGGCTTCTCGGGTCCTCAGACGCCGATGCAGCGCGGGAGGCGTGGTGGGGCCTTGAGAACGTCGTCTTCGCTCAGGATGACATCTTCAGCGTTGCGGAGCCGACCGTCGATGTTCTGCTTGCGGCGTTAGCATCCCGTCCTCCGGCTCACGTGAAGAGCCTTCTGCTCGATCTTTTGTTTCATCTGCTGCATGGCGAGTCTGTCGATGACCCCTTGTTGTCTGAACGATGTCGGGATCGGGCGAGTCGGGGGACGTGGCTTCTTGTTGCCGAAGCGGCTTCTCGGGAGGGTCCGGCTCGGGGGACTGTTGTCGAGATCTTGGAGATGGTGGACGCTGACGTTGCGGCGATGTTTGGGTGAGCGCGGAATGGGAACCCTGGCCTGCACTCCTTGATTGAGGTTGATATGAGTAGATCCCTGGGATCGTTGCGACCTATAGAACAGTGGTCTTCGGGTGCATTGTTGATAGGTCGGACACCGTCCGCTTCCTCGATGGAGTCGGCGCTCGAGCTGTTCAGGCTCTTCGGCGGCGCTGTCGGCATGGAGCGTGATTGTGAGACGGTGTTCTCGTCGTCTGCCGTGCCCGGTCTGATGCGGGGACGGCCGTCCACTTCCATTGAGCGCGTGAGATCGTTCGTGGGCGATGACGAGTTCCTTGGCATTGAGGCCCTCGGGGGAGGCTTTCAGTCCAGTTTCCGCGTGCGGCCGATTGGTGACGAAGAGTCGCTCTTATCGGTCCGCGTCTGGGAGCCAGGCCGGGGGTCGGGACCGGGTCGAGTTGACGCCCTCGTAACCGCGGTTGAGCGCGCGGCGACTGCGATGCGCGTGCTGGCCGCGGCAGTGGACTCATCGGATCAGTTCGATCCCTTCTACGACGAACTCTCGCCGCGGACGCGACACGGCTGTCCCGTCGAGTGGTACGAGCAGTTCGTGCCTGGATACTTCCCGCGCTTGTACCTGGGACCGAGTCTGGTTGAAGGATTGGCAGAGCCTGATCCGAGTTTGCTGCGGGGTTCCCTCGTCGATGGCTCGGGGTCCGTCGTTACCTGCGTGGCGGTTGATGCTGGTTCTGACGACGACGCGGCACTGTGGGATGGCGTACGTCTAGTGCGGGAATGGGTGCGTCCTCGCTTGCCGGGTTGGTTGTGGACCCGACCTCGCACGATGGTGCGTCCTCGGACGTTCGAGGGTCCGCCGGTTCCGCGTGTCTTCGCGGATATTGCAGAGAACGTGGCTCTGCGGGGGTGGGGTCGATCGGATGCGGGCGAGCCCACCGCACGCCATCACTATCCGTTCAAGACGGCGGCCGTGGGGGCAGGGGCTGGAGACACGAAGTGGCGGGTAGAGGTGTCCGCCCCCAAGTATGTCGAGACCGTCCGCGACACCATTGAAGCGATTCTTTTGGCCTGCGATTTCACCGCTGTCGATGGCTGGATTCAGTCGGCGCGGGGTCTGACCTTCAGTGCCCCGGTCGCTTCGGGGACCAGCATCGAGTGGGAGACCAGCCTGCAGCCTGGATCGGCGCATCTGGCGGATCTGTTGTTCGGGGCCATGGCCAGCCTGAGAAACGGTTTCGTTGTCCCGAGTCCAACCGGACAGCAACACCCGGTCTTGAGCATCACTGGGGAAGACTGTTAACCCTAATCTGTCATGAGAATTCGGGTGTCAGGTCCGGGGCGATCGTTTCGTCATGGTCGGTGCCGGTTCGGTTATTGCGGTGGCTGGTTGTCGTGCTTGCGGGGTCGGCGGGCGTGTGTTGTTGGCGGCTCGGCAGGTCGGGGCGCGGTTCGCTGCGTTGGTGTGTGAGCTTGTCAAGTCTTCTGTGTACGGGCGATATCAGATGGCGTGTCGAGATCGAGCCACCTATATCTTGGATCACGTCGTCGAGGCCATCGAATCGATCCTGTTGTCCTGCGACTTCGCTGCCACAGACGGCTGGATCGCCTCCTCTGCCGGGCTGTCATTCACCTCGCTCGAGACCTCGGGCAACTCGATCGAGTGGGAGACCAGCATCAAACCGGGATCCAGGCAACTAGCCGACCTCCTCTTCGCCGCCATGGGCGGCCTCATGCCCGGCTTCACAGTCCCCAGCCCCACCGGAAACCAGAACCCGGTCATCAGCATCACCCCCACCGACATCTGACCACGAGTCAACTGCTAGCGCGCTCCGAGAAAGGCAAGGATCTGGCACCTCCGTTCGCACCAGCAAGGCTAGGCCCCACCTCAGCCACAGGGCCTGGGTCTCAGGCAGGTGCTACCAGGTAAACGGTTCAGGGGCCTGGTTGCCCTGTCCGTTCCGCCGACACGTGGCGTTGGCCAGACGCGGATGAGGCATCAGCCGACTATACCTCCGCTGGTCGACACAGGTCACATCAACTCAGTGGTGTGACGTCTGGGACTCTCCGCGATGCGCGAGCGTCAGCACAACCCGACAAGCAAGGCTGGCCAGCCAGCAAAGGCTCGACCCAGAAATCTGTCGCGTATCACATCGCTCCGACGCTCTCTGACGGTCGTGATCGTGAACGTGACGACCCTCGGGTCTGGCGCCACCGAAGCGGTGCGCTCGGTCGGCAACATCGTCAACTACCTCAGCGGTGACCACCCCGAACTGGCCGCGAGGCTCAACCAGCCGGGCTCACGCCCGGCGGCGCTATCTCCAACCCAACCTGGCACCTACTATGCAGACTCCGGCGCTGGCCGATGGCTGGGCGATGGCGCAGGCGGGGTGGGTTTTATGTTGTCTGGCGACGTCGAACGGCAGCATTTCGAGCGGCTCCTGCTCGGACAAGATCCCCACACCGGGCGACAGCTAATGCACTCGGTCGGATCGTCTCGTCGAGCCCGCGCACTCGACGCACACGAGGCCGCTACCGGCCCGAGTGCGTCGCAACGTGCGTCGCGCACGGCCCAAGCAACGCTGAGTCTGCCAGAGCTGGCAGCCCTCGCCGACGTCGATCCGACCTACCTCAGCAAGCTCGCACGCCGCACCGAGACCGAGATCGCGGCACAGGCCACCGCCCGGCCGCAGGGCCTCCCGGTGCCCGAGCTCTCATCGACGCACCTCCGTGGCACCAAGCAGGGGCGTACGTGGGTGTTCGACCGGGCCGAGGTCGACCGGTTCCTCGCCGCCCGCAAGCCCCCGCAGGTGGTGCACGGCTACGACATCACCTTCTCGGTCCCGAAATCGGTGTCAGTGCTCTGGGCAGCGTCGCCAGCCGACGTGCAAGCCACGATCGAGCAGGCTCTCACCATCGGCGTGAACGCAGGCATGGCCTACCTGGAGGACGAAGGTTTCTGGGTTCGTCGCGGCCGAGGCGAGGAACGAGCGAACGGCATGACCGCTGCCGCCTATCGGCATCACACCTCCCGGGCCCTCGAACCCCAACTGCACGACCACGTCGTGGTCCCAAACATGGCCTGGGCCAACGGAGGCAGAGTGCAAGCGGTCGACGCTCGCGGCCTTCACGCCCACGCCACCCCCGCCGGACACATCGCCGACGCCGCCATGCGCCGCCACCTCACAACGATGTTGGGCATCGAGTGGACCGACGTCGAGAAAGGGTCGGCTGAGATCGTCGGGGTACCTCGTGACGCCATTCGGGCCATATCGACACGACGCGCCGATCTACTCAGGCTCGCCGACGAAGTCGGAGCATTCACCACAGCCGGCCGCCAGAAGGCCGCGCTCGCCACCCGACCCGCCAAAGACCGATCCGTCGACCCCGCCGAACTGATGAGCCGATGGCGAACCACCCTCGCCGAACACGGCATGACCCCCACCCTGTCACGCCAACTCACCAACGGGCCACGACAGACGCTGACACTCAGCGACACCGAACGCTCCCAGCTCTACGGCTGGCTCTCGTCGGCCCAAGGTGTGACCCGCGAACGCGCCGTGTTCGATCGGCGAGACGTGATCGCCGCAATCGCCGATCGGGCCGGCACCGCACTCGACACCTCCGAGATCCTGGCGTTGTCCGACGCGTGGCTGGCCGATCGGGCGGTCCCGCTCGAGATCACCAACACCTGGCAGACCATCGGCCGGACCGGCAAGGTCGCACTGTCACGTGACCAGATCTACTCGACACCCGAAATGGTCGCCGCCGAACAACGGGTCCTCGAGCGCCACGTCTATGGCCTCAACCGTGGGTCGGTCGTGCTGCCGCCCGCGCAGGTCGAAGCAGCGATCCGCCGCACCGAGCACCGGCTGGGTCACGAACTCGGCGCCGACCAGGCCGCCGCCGTCCGGGCCATCACCACATCGGGCCACCGCTACCAGGCTGTCCAAGGGCTCGCCGGGTCAGGCAAGACCACCGCCATGGCCGCCGCCGTCGACGCCTGGCAGAGCCAGGGAGTCACCGTCATCGGGCTCGCCCCGTTCGGCACCGCCGCCCGCAAACTCGGACACGAAACCGGCATCGAAGCCCGCACGGTCGAGTCGTTCCTAACCCGCATCGAACGATCCGGCGACCCGACCCGCAGCCTCACACCCAACACCGTCATCCTCATCGACGAGGCATCCACCATCTCCAACCGCCAACTCGACCGCCTCTACCGAATCGTCGAAGCCAGCGGCGCCACCCTGCGCGCCATCGGCGACCCCCAACAACACCGCTCCGTCGAAGCCGGCGGACTGTGGAACGCACTCGTCGAACTCCACCACGACACGACCCCGGTCATGAACATCAACCGCCGCCAAGACCCCGAACTGCTCGCCACCGTCCGCACCGCCCTCACCCACTACCGCACCGGCGACATCGCCACATCCCTCGACCTGCTCGACGCCGACCACCGAATCGTCACCGCAGCCTCGTGGCCCGAACTCCTCGACCGGCTCGCTGACGACTGGCACCGCCACCACCTCGCCGCCATCGACAACGGCACCACACCGACGCAGATGATCGCCGAACGCAACCGCGACCGAACCGAACTCAACCAACGGGCACAAGCACTGCTCGCTGCCGACGGCCGCCTCGGCGCAGCGGTCGACATCGGCGACACCCGACTCCACATCGGCGACCGCGTCGTCGCCCAACAACAAGCCCCCGACCTCGTCCCCACCGGCCGCGACCGCAACCACCACGTCCTCAACGGATCGACCGGCACCGTGCTCGGCTTCACCGGACCCGAGAACAGACCCAACGTCGTGATCGACTTCGACGGACTCGGACCCCTCGAAGTCCCCCACGCCTTCATCGAACAAGACATCGGCAACGGCCGAGGCGGCGGCATCGCACCCGCCTACGCCATCACCTCCTACAAAGCCGAAGGACAAACCTACGACGCAGCCCTCGGCCTCGCCGCCCCCGGAGCGGTCAACCGGGAAGGCATGTACGTGACCCTCAGTCGAGGCCGGACCGATCTCCAGGTCTACTCGATCGACCCCAACGAAAGCCGACAACGCATCGAAGCCGAGATCGCCCAACTTCCCGACCAACGCACCATGACCCAAGCCCTCCGCGGCGCGCTCCAACGAGGCGACCGTCCCGACGTCGCCAGCATCGCCGACCCCGGCATCGCCGCCGCCCTAACCACCCTCGGATCACCCGGGCGCGGCCAAGACCTCAACGAAGCAATCGTCGCCGCACAAGCCGTCGCACGACCAGCAGCCCCCATCGTCGAACTCCTCGGCCCCCGACCACCCAGACCAGGAGCCCACCAAGACCTGTGGGACCAAGCCGTGTCGAGCCAAGCGATCTACGCCCACCGCCATCCCGAAGCGTTCGAACCCGGAAGCATCATCCCGACCCGGCCGGCACCCGACCGGCCCGAGCTCGCCGACATCCACGGAACCGTGACCGATGCAGCGGCCGGCCTCACACCCCAAGGCCCGCTCCGACGCGTGCCCCAAGCAGATGTCGACAGAGTTGCGAGCCTCGTAGACGACATCGGACTCGCAAGACGCGCCGCACAAGTTTCCGAACAAGCGCTCAGCGATGCTGCACCCGAACTGCGCGAGCAGAACAGGCGGCACCTCGACATCGCGGACGCTCTCTCGTGGCGCGTCGACCAAGCCATCGACCGCCCCGCCCGATACCTGACCGACGTGCTCGGCCCCTGCCCCGAGAACGTCGACAGGGCGGCCTGGAACAAGGCAGCCCGAGCCATCGAATGGACCCGCCACAACCACGGCCTCACACCCAGTCACGGCCCGCTCCCCGGCCCGACCCCACTAGCACGCGCCGTCAGCATCGATCTCACAAACTCTCGAGCACTGACGCAAGCTGTCGAACTGTCACACCATCCCTCGCTCGATCGCTCCTTCGGACTCGAGCGATGACATTCCCGATCTCTAGCCCAGCCCCGGCGGCCGCAAGCGGCCCGGATCGAGCGGTCAACACCCGCTGCCCTCGTATCTGCGCACCCGACCCCGCCCAATCGGTCGGTGTCGCGTTTGGCGAACCAGCGGCGCTCTCTGTCTGGCATGACGCTCATCGCCGTCACCATCCAGCGCTCCAGCCAGCGAAAGACAACGAGATGACCGCGCTACCCGAACGAATGATGTACACCGTCGTCGAAGCAGCCGCCCTGCTCGGCATCAGCAAATCAACCGCACACGAACTCATCGCTCGGGGCGAACTCGAGGCCGTCCGACTCGGCGGACGGCGACTGATCAGTCCCGTCGTGCTCGAAAGGCTCATCGGGGAACGGCCGCCGCCGCCGGACCAATCAGCAACCAACGGGAAGTAGGGCCAGGTCCGCTCGCTCGGCGCCCTCGAGCAACCGACACCGCACGCGACACCCCGAGATTCCTACCCGAAGATCTTGCTGGCGACGGTGTCTGCGGCCTCTCGACCGAGGCCAGGGGTGACGTGGGAGTAGAGATCGAGCGTGATCCCTGTGGTTGCGTGGCCGAGTCGATCCGAAACGATCTTGGGATGGATGCCCGCCTTGAGGGCGATGGTGGCATAGGTGGGGCGCAGGTCGTGAAGCCGAATCGGGACAAGCTTGGCCTCCCGGGCAAGCGTCTGGAACCGGCGCGTCACCTTGTCGGGATGGAGGTGACACCCCGTTTCGTCGACGAACACGAGGTCCCGAGGATTCAGCCAGCCGTCGCCGAGCGCAAGCCGTTCCTCCCGTTGATGACGTCGGTGACGACGTAACGCTTGCACCGTCGTCGGATCGAGATAGATCGACCGACGGCCACGTTTCGTCTTGGGCGAATCGAAGATCAATCGACTATCCGCCGTGGTGAGCGTCTGGTTCACCGTGAGAACGCCATCGTCCAGATCGAGATCAGCCCACCGGAGCCCGAGCGCTTCGCCGCGTCGCATGCCTGTGGTGGCAAGCAAGACCCACAGTGCGTAGAGGCGGTCGACTCCAACGACCTCGAAGAACTCGCGAAGGTCCTCGCCGGACCAAGTCGTACGCTCCACGACGGACGATGCCGGAGGCCGTGCCGAGACCGCAGGGTTTCGCAGAATGAGCTCCAAACGCTCAGCGTCCGCCAGCGCCTTGCGCAGGACAATGTGGGTGTTGCGGATCGTCTTCGCGGCGAGTGGCCGTCCGCGCTTACCACCATCCGACGCAAGGACTCGGTACAGCGACTGCAAATCGTTCGGTTTCAGGCCCTGAAGTCTGATTGATCCGAGTCTCGACTTGGCTCGCTCGACAGCGACTCGGTACGACTCCCACGTGGTCTCCTTGAGACCGTGACGTTGGCCTTCGAGCCAGTCGTCGAGATAGGCGCCGAGCGTCAGCCGAGATGTCGCCACTTCGTTGCCCTGGATATGAGCGCTGATGGCGTCACTCAGCGCAGCCTCGGCCTGCTTCTTCGTTCGAAACCCCTGCTTCGACAGTTGCCGTCGCCGGCCCGTCGCCGGATCGGATCCGAGGTCAGCCCGGAACCCGTAGCTGTTGTTCCGTTTGAAGACCGAGCCGCGTGCCATGGCCCCAACACTACCCCGGCCCCAGGCTGTGTCTGTGCGCGTTTCGTGCGCGTCTGCCGCTCAACGCGTCTCGGCCTTGGATCACCGAACCACATATCCCCAGCTCAGAGCGGTGCCCGGGGCGGGACTCGAACCCGCACGACCTTTCGGCCCGAGGGGTTTAAGACGATTCCGTCGGCACCTTTCCGGTTCGACGGGTCGCGTCCTGTGTCGCCTGGGCTGGGGTTTCGCCTGGGGGAAGTCCGTCGGGTCGTGTCAGCTGACGTTCCGGCTCGGCACGGGCGTTAGCAACTCGTTAGCCGAACGAGACGGTTCGGCCCGGCCTCGACCACCGGCGAAACCCAGCCGTTCCGAGGCCCGGTCCCCGCAATAGTGCTGATTGCCTGGGTGTGGTCGGTCCTCTACGCTCGGCGAAGATTCTCTACGAGAGGCGGTGTGCGGTGAAGGTTCGCGGTTGGTTGGTTCGTGCCGGAGTCGGAGTGCTGGTAGCAGGCGGAGCGGTGAGTGTGGTGCTGCCGGCCGGTGCCCAGTCGTGCACAATCACCGGGACCGAGGGGGCGGACCGGTTGACCGGGACCGCTGGCCCCGACATCATCTGCGGCCTCGGCGGCAACGACGTCATCAACGGGGGTGGTGGCAATGACGTGCTCCGCGGCGGTGGGGGGAACGATCTCCTAGACGGAGAGCTCGGCGACGACACGCTTCACGGCGACGCCGGCGAAGACAGGCTTTCCGGATCGGTCGGAAACGACCGCTTGTATGGCGGCGCCGGGTTCGACGAGTTGTGGGGCGACGACGGGAACGATGTCATGTACTTCGGCACCGATGGTGGACTGGCCTTTGGGGGGTTGGGTAACGACCGAATCGTCGGACCCACCGCAGTCGACCTGTCACCGGGCGCCGACAACGGAGTCGGCATCGAAGGCGGACCCGGCGACGACGTCCTGATCGGCAACGCCGCCGGCCCCGGCAACGACCGAACCTTCTTCTTCACCACCAACAGCTACCTACTCGGCGAAGAGGGCTACGACACCGTCTACGGCACCAACTACTCAGACAGCCTGGACGGAGACCTGATCTACGGCAGAGGAGGTGACGACTACCTGACCATCGAGAACGGACCGGGCGTGAAGAAAGCATTCGGCGACGCCGGCAACGACCAAGTCAACGGCTCGTCCGGCCCCGACGAACTGTTCGGCGGCGATGGCAACGACATCCTCACCGGATTCGAAGGCGCCGACCGCATCGGCGGCGGAGCCGGCGCCGACGAAATCTACGGATTCGTCTCCGTCCTCGACGAAGCCCCCGGCGTCCGAAACTACCTCTGGACCGGATCCGACTCCCAGGTCGACATCGTCCGCTCCACCACCTCAGACTCCTGCACCGCAGGAACCATCGACACCATCATCGGCATCTGCCGACCCTGAACCCCCAAACCAACCCCGACCAGGTCAGCCACAGAAGGTGGCCGATGTGAAGGGTTGTGCGTAGGTCCAGGGGTCGCCGGCCCAGAGTCCTTGTTCGGCGGTGTTGGGGAACGTGCCGTCGACCGCCCACGCATTGATCGGCAGGTAGCCTTTGGCGACGTTGCCCTCGACTGCGACGTCGCTGGCGTTGTAGAGGCCGTAACCGTCAACGGCGGCGTCGAAAGACCACACGGCCCAGCTGATCGCGTCTCGGGTGGTGTTGCCGTCGTCGTTGGGGTCTTGGTAGGCGGCCAGTTTGTCGCAGTACATCATCTCGGACCCATCGAGGCCCAGATAGTGGAACACGTTGGTGCTCACCTCAAGGCGGCGTTGCCGGGGGGCGCCCCACTCGCCCATGAAGAACGGCATACCGGCTTGCTGGGCGTAAAGCCAATGACCCGCCGCGTTCTGCTGGTGCCCGATGCGGGCTGTCGATCGGTCCGGCGACGCCGGACAATTCCACTCCTGCTCGAGCGCAGGGTTCTTCGGACCGGCAACGTAACAGCCGGCGTCGGTGGTGGCGCCTTCGACCCAGAAACCTTCTCTTAGACCACCGTCCAGCTTGAGCCCATCGTTGACCCCCACACTGTCGCCGGTGCCGGTGTAGTAGTTGTGGGCGGTCCACATGATGTCGCGGTAGTTGTTCGAGACGGTGGCCATGTGCACGGGGTGCGTAAACGTGGTCCCGGTGAGCGTGCCGCCGAGTCGGGTCCCACCGTGGTACGAGCCGAGGATGACGAGATCCTGGTTGATCGCCGGGTCGGGGTGGTTCCGGATGAACCCGGCGATGCTGTTGTAGGTCGTCGCCAGCTGCTGCTGGGCCAGGCTCGAGACCGCCC
>JAOXNN020216966.1:0-16309 GCA_028571205.2 Hydropsyche betteni
ATAAACTAAATTGATCATTCACTCGGACTGTATGCCTTCTGGATTGTGCTTGTACCAAACCGAAGATGTGTGATAGCCTGTCTTCGGAACCATAATGGCTGTCATGATTGTTCCGATGTTCATACTCGGCCACTCGGTCATGAAGTCCTCGAACAGCACCTGCTCAGTGAATGCGCTGTTTCCTCGTTCCCTCAGTCTGCTCTCCACTGCGCCTCTACGAGGGTCGTGCCATGGGTCTGGTTGGTCTCTGTCGTAGTTGGTCTGTACCAGGAACCAGTTGGCGTCGCTCAGCTCGTAGGCAGCATGAACTCCTTCGGGATCTCTCTCAATCACACACCCTTGGTTGCCGTGGACACCGCTGATCATAAAGTACACTGGAGCCCCGATCCTCGTGGTTTTGAGTCTTGCTAGGGCGTCGTCGTAGTTGGTTTCCTCCGCAAGCACTCGCTTCAAGAGCCAGACATCTGGCATAGCGTCGTAGAGGAAGATCTCCTGGAGTTCGTTGTAGTCACCCATCATGGTCAGTGAGTAACGAGTATCGACGTTAACTGCGAAGGCGCCGTGTCTGATACCAGTGAGGGCGAACACACTGCCCAACACGTGATCTATGGAATACACTTTGGTGGCTCCATCGTAGTAGTCCACAGTGACAACAAGACTCGAAAGAAGTCGCATCATGGGGAAATCGAGGTTTCTGCCATGCAGGATCTTGCCGTCGACTTTGGCCAAGATGGTTGAGCATGCCTTGACCGTCGAGAACTCGTACATGAAGTTCAGGAAGAAGATTTCTCCGAAGGGGTAGCCGGATATCTTGGCAAGTGCGTCGATCTCCTTGACGAAGTCCTGGTGCACGAAGGCGTTGTGTGCCCACCAGTCGAGCAGTTTGTAGAACTGCTTGGGGATGGGGATCATCTCGAACTCAGCCATGAAGAGGTCGAGTGCGTGCTTGTAGTCCTTGGCCATAGGTGCCCACCTTTTTTCGGCAGGGTCGTTGATCTGCGCCTTATAGACTCGTGGAGCATGTCCCTTAAGCTTTCCGAGGTGGGGGATGATCATGCTGGCAGACAGGGCAGCCAGTGCCAGCAGTACGACAAACTTGTAGGCCATACAAATAGATTATTTACTTTACCATAGCTGGTCCAAGTATTTAAGCAGTAATATTAGCATCACTGTCCTGAAGGGGACTCCTCGGTTACACTCTGTCTTCGCTCGCCGAGTTTCCTGACTGTCGACTTGAGCTACAGGATCTCGATGTCCTTGAGCATCTTGATACTCTCCAGCTACTGCCGCACAAGTCGCATTTCGCTCTGACTCGCGAACAGCTCCTGCATCAGCTTGCTGTTCTTGTCCTCGGAGTCGCAAAGCTGCTTTCTGAGACTCGAATTCGATTCCTCGTTCTCGTGCTCTCTGGTCGTCTGTGAAGTGAAGCGTTGGGTCGCCTCCTCAAGTCTGGAGTTGAGCTATTCGGTCCGAGAATGGTACTCTCTAAGGGTGAACTCCTTTAGTGCCAGCTTCTCGGCAGTCTCGATCTCCTTTTGTCTGAGGGTCTACTCGCAGTAGACCGTTGCATCGGCTAGTTGCTACTTGAGGGCGCTGATCTGCTCGTCCTTGTCTTGGAGGAGCTTTTCGACCTTGAGCATGCTGGCTGAGTGGCAACGCAGTTACATTCGAACGACACAAAGTCAGCGCGAGTCTTCTCCACAAGGGCATCGTACTTCTACTCGAGCTGGCAACTGCGTTACGATGCGGGTACATTTTCTGCTACTGCTCGAGGATGACGGAGTTCTTGTGCTCTAGTTAGTCTTCCAGACGTCGAGACTGGTTGGGCTTGGAGGAAGAGCCAAAGGCATGGGGTGTTCTATTCTCCTTGCTAACAGGGCGGGAAGAGGAAGCTCTGCTGTAGGTCTCACCCACCAGGTAGATGTACTTTCTGCCTTTGTCAGTTAGCATTGAATTAAAATTAACTACTTCTAATTAAACATAAGACTAATTAACAGTGAACTAAATTAGAGTAACCTCTGCAACTAAACTGGAAGTAAAGGGTTCAGACTTAAATTTCACAAAACACAGTTAGAGTAGTTCGAGTTCGAAAACATAGCGAACTTTCGAAGCTGTTTGTTCCAGGTGTCTTCTTTAAGTTATTGAAGTTGATAATGTCTATGTTGCATTCTGTCCTCGAATGCTGAGGTTACGATTGCTGTAAATCGTCAACCCAGCAAAAGTGTAATAAGGATTAGCACCATCCTAAATATCAAAAAAATATTGGAATAATTATTAGTTTATTTATGTGACTACCCACTATTTTTTTCTGACGAATTTAAATAACTACATAAAGACAATCAGTTTTGATATTGAGCGATAAATTTATTTAAAACCGATATTCATACTCTTACAACACATTCTCAAATATTGGCAGTAATATTTAAAATTATTGAGTTGACTGCAAATGTCTAACATGAACCGATCCTTTAGACTTTAGTCAAAGTATGTTTCAAACCCACCTGCCCAAACCTTACAATCTTAACACTAATTTTCCAGGACCTTTTCTTTTCTCACACCCAAGAGAATGAGCAATAGCATCACTACGTCGGATTCTACAAAACCCAAAGCTAAAAAGTACCCTGACACATGGAAATTGTTTGTGTTGCCCTAGATCAAAGAATCGGGGAAGGAGTAATGCCCAGCCCACGAAAAATCAAGTGGAACTGTTAATATGAGAGGGTCACAAGCATCCAGGAGGAACTCCTCACAGTTCGGTACTCCACTAACCAGTCGATACGAGGTCAACTCTACGAAACACAGCCGTACAGCCACCCTAGCTAGCGAGATGGGAGATTTAGATATAAACGACAGTATGAATATTTCGCACAGGATGTAAAAGACAGATCGGACAATTTTTACGATGGATAAGAGTATTTTGCTGACCGACCGCAACAATCTCAGATGTCATACCGACACAAACGTATAAAACGAATACCTAAGGGAAGAGGTATAATATCTGAGGGATAAATTCAGTAGTTTTTTGTTACGAAAGTACAAGCCCCACTGCAAAAACCTTTATGATTGATTATATTAAAGCTGAAACAAATAATATTTACTTGCCTAGCCACAAACATACTATTATTTAATGTGGGTAACTTCACTGAATATGTTAAATTATGCAGATAATATAATGGGCTGAGAAATTGAAGAATATCAGCAACAACTCTCCGAAGCCCTTGTTGTAGGTGGTACTGTAGTACTCAGTACGATATTATTTTGAGGTACAGATGGCTGTGTTGTTGACAGTTTATTAGTTGTAGTCTCTAATTCAGCTTAGTCCTCCTTCTTCACTTATTTAATCTGCTTCATCGAACTCTCAGTAGTTGCAGGCTTGTTGTCCTGTAGTCTGTCTATTATGTGGAAAAATAGGTCTTCGATGTTCTCTCCCGTTTTAGCTGATAATTCGAAGTGTGTTACTCTGAGTTCTTCGGCTATTTTCTGCCCTTATTCGATTGGGATTTCCCTAAATCATCATCGAATTTACCGATAGGGTAAGTCTATCTTATTGCCTACCAAAACAGTACATCCTTCCATTGTCTTGTTATCGTTGTACAGTCGAAGCCACTTTTAAGCGTCTAGTAAAGACTGCTTGTTCGTCACATCATAAACTATTATTGCTCCCGAAGAATCCTTGAGATAACTAGGTATGAGAGCTTTAAAACGCTCCTGACCAGCAGTATCCCACAATTGGAGTCTAAATGTTTTGCCTTTGTAGACTGTGTTTTTGGCGAGGAAATCGATTCCCACTGTGGGCTGAATTCTCACTCAGATATTACATTAGAGGCCTCATCGAAGCGGTTGTGGATGTACTTTTAGATTATGCTAGACTTCCCCACGTTCTGGTTACCCAAAAACACGAGCTTGTACTTTATTTTCCCACTTGCAGTTGTTGTCGACATTCCGATATTTTAATTTCTATATGCATGGTGCTTATCTAATCGTTTGCGAAAATAGACTATCCACAATCATTCTTATTCAAAGCTCTACTACGGTTAGGATTAGCCTAACTACGCTTGAGGTCCTTCCTGCTCCTCCCTCTATTTCTGCTATCTAAGCCTTTTCTTTAGTCTCTTCTGCTTGAGCCGCTACTTTTCGGTCTGCTTATCGAGCTCCCTGTTATCCTCTAGACGCATTCTGAAATGATCGGACTCATCCACCTGTTTGTGCTTGTTCCTCTCCAATTTGGCACTGCTGAACTATTAGGCTGTATAGGGTTTTCCCTACGAATCGAATCTCACTATATTCTTCCCTTCAAAGTGGCCCTCAGGTTTGATTTTCTTTAATTGTCTTTTGGATAAAGGTGGGATTATTTGGTCGTCGGTAGTTTCTAGCTTTCTTTTGAATTTCAGCAGCCCACCCACATCATCCTACTCTTTAGCTTACTTAGTTTACACAACTTTACTGTGTTTGTTAGCCCTTTACGCTTACTTCATCGCAATTTTAGCCTTCTCCTCCTTCTTTAGCTTTGTCTTCTGTCGAAGTTTCTATATCTTAGTCAGCTTTCGCTCAGACTGCTATGGTTTAGGCTATTCACCATCATCTATCTAATCCTCATTCGAGTGCTGACCTTACTATTAACTTTAGTGCTACTCTGCTTGTTTCTTTTTAAAGTTGATTATTGGTGGGTTAGTCAGCCCAAAGCTTAGTGCAAGAAGCTCAGCATTAATCTTGTGCACATCAAACACTTTCTTATTAGATGCCTTAAACACAAATTTCAAGTAGGAGATCAGAGCCCTTTGAGCTAGATATTTCAGCTCCTGATTCTCTGTACATCTTGCCTCCAAAGAACGGTTTATGGAGTAGAGCTTTTGAGGGTTTTGGTTAATCTTATTTATCTTTATCTTTCTAGTGCCTAGATCCTCAACGAATTTCTCCTAGCTTGGATTCACAAACATTAGTGCTCGACCTTAGCTTCTGAACCTTGCTGTTCGGCCCACCCTATGTACATAAGTTTCGACATCTTACGGAATGTCGTACTGCACGACCCAGTCTACCTGAGGGAAATCAAGTCCTCTTGATGCGATGTTAGTACAGAACAGGATTCCATACTCCTTTTAAGAGAAAGTATAGAAAATTGCCATTCTTTTGGTTTGTTTTTGTCTACCTTGAAGCTCATACAAAGGGCAGCCAAATTTAAATGTCTTAAACGCCTCATAGACAAATCTAACCTGTTTGCAAGTTGAGAGAAATACAAGAATCTTTTTCTTAGGGTGCTCCTTAATAAATGAATAAAGAGTATTGACTTTTACTTCTGGAGGCACCAACATATAGTACTGGGCAAGTTTTATCGGAGTTTCGTAGATATCCTGAGAACCCACTTTAGTAGATTAAGATTGAGCATTATGGAGGAATATTCTTTCCGGTTCATTAAGGGAAAGAGTAGCCAGTGAGTGGATATCTTTGTTAAGCGTCGCTGAAAATAGCATCGTCTGTCTCGGAGGCAGGTTCTTAACAATGGAGTCTACTGTCTATCTGAATCCCATCTCAAGCATCTGATCAGCCTCGTCGAGCACAAGTATTTGTAGGTTGGAGGTCTAAAACCCGAACGTTTATTCCAAATGCTGCAAAAGTCTCCCAGGAGTACAAACCAGGATATTCATGGTATGAATGTGCTGTTTTTAGTACGTTAGATCCTTTCCTCCGATTATTAGTCCCACATTAAGTTCGATATTCTTCGTGAAAGAGTTCAGCACTTCGAATACTTGGATAGCCAACTCCCTTACAGGAACCAGTACAATAGCTCCTAGTCCATCCAAAGATATAAATTTATTACGGTATAGTCTCTCAACCAGTGGAATGAGATACGCCAGAGTCTTCCCTGAGCCTGTTCTAGAAGCTGCCATAATATCCCTGCCGCATAGGGCATGAGGAATTACGCATCTTTGTATCTCCGTCATCTTCGTAAAGTTTCTCTGGTGAAGACCAGCTACAGTCTGCGATGAAATCGGTAGATCACAGAAGTTGATTTTGTACTTCTTGTGGAAATCTGGATCATCGGTAGACTGGTACTCAGCTTTGGCTTTCTCTAATTTGTAGTCGTAAAGGTATTCGCCAGGTTGTGGCGACTCCTCACCTATCCGGCGATTCAGCTCCTCAACATCTTTGAACCTCTAGGATTTTACCTTCATTGCTTTCTTCAACATTGCAATTTTTATTAAAATATATGTGTTTTAACCATATAAACATCAACCTTCTGGCATACCGTACTTGAACCCTCCTCCCCGGTATTTCATCCTGTGAGTTCTAGACTACCTTTGGAAGACTTCAGGCTCCTAACTTTTCAAGTATTTCTATGCACTTATTTTGTCGATCGAAGTCAATACTGCAGGTTATGGGCTGTGCTGATGGACTGTTTATTTCTGACCATTTCGAGAGAGCTTGCGAGTGGTTGATTTCTTAATTTTTGCCATTAGTTCAGCATAGTCTATCTTCTTCTTAGAGTCTCTTTCAGTCACGAGTGAGAATATTCTCTGAGAGAGGCTGCTTGATCTACTTTCTAAAGACCTCAGCTTTTATCTAAGTTATTTCAGCCTGTAAGAAGTAGGGGATCCACCCTTTTTGCCTCGATGAACCTCCTGGTTATTCTACTGGCTAATCTTTTTGCCTCTGGGAAAATATTCATACAGTGCTTCTTAATTGCTATCTCTGTTCTACCTTTGTTTGAGTCCCTTCACAAAGTATATTTTCTTACCAGTGTGGTATTTATTGTTTTAAGCCTTCATTCCCATCCTCAACTGATAAGCACTCTATCTTGACGAGTAGTCCCTCAGCAGACTGTCTTTACTATGGGAAGAGGATACCAGTTTCTATACAACATTTCTATCTTGTAGCGGTGGAGGTCTTAACGAATTGAAATCCAGTACGAAATGCTTCACTCCAGACATATCCACATCCTCATCAATAAGATCATCGTCTTATTTGA
Organism: Hydropsyche betteni; assembly: GCA_028571205.2. Classification (NCBI taxonomy): domain Eukaryota; kingdom Metazoa; phylum Arthropoda; class Insecta; order Trichoptera; family Hydropsychidae; genus Hydropsyche; species Hydropsyche betteni. The sequence continues at coordinate 6,965 of JAOXNN020216966.1, forward strand.
AAGGTAGCTTTATTAAACTCTTTAAATCAGGTTGAGGGCCAGCTGAAACGATCTCCTCTAGACTGCTGTTTCCATCATATATGTCGTAACACTGAGACTAAAAACTAGCGTCTCCACGCTTCACTCGATCTTATCTCAGGCCTTCATAAATTTACTAACTTGGAATCTCAGCCAAAACTTCGGAATCCACAGATTCCAGTTACCTTACTTTTGATTTCGTTTGGAATTCCTCCATTCGGCGCTGTTGGCGAAGTCTTCTCTTAGTGCGCTTAGCCAATAGTTACCTCACTGACATAAGTCGTGGCAATTATTCATTGTACATTCTGCTGTTCCGGAAGTAGTCTATGTTAGGCGCCAAAATACCTTACAGCAGTAATATCCTTTCCTTCGCTTACTGAGTATTGTAGAACCTCTTCATGAACTCCTCTTCAAAGTCCCAGTAAATGAAGTCCTTGAGCAGCACAAGCTAGTGACTATATCGTCTGGGTCTCAGGTATTTATTGATGTCCTTGACGATATAGAACATGGTTGGTCGTTCGTACTTTTTATGAAAGCGTTGGTGGACTCTGTCTGGCTAAGAGAATGGGATACCGTTGGCGGAGGGTTTCTATCTCCTACATTATTTAAATATCACTCAAATAAATCCACTCCCAACTCAAATGTTGATAAACCACCCTTGACAACTGACAGCTTACCAGCTACATTAATGATTATTTTATTATATGAACAACCTTGAGAACAGCTAGAATTTAACCAATTCTCGCAGAGCTCCACCTCTCCCCCGTGCATACAATCTGACAGGTGTCGGACTGACATCCCATAAACTCGAAAGCCGAGGCTCCCTTCACTAATTTAACAATGTAGGAATACCGAAGATGGCCTCTCAAAATTCTCTCATGATTGGAATCAACCGTAGAAGAAGCATCTAGGCCAACAACCGCAAGTTAACCTCAAGATAACGACTTAATACAACCATATAACCACAGCAGGATGTAAGGGACACTCCATCCTCCACACAGTTTCAATCACAAGACATCGCTATTGCTAACGAGCTACTTCGGATTGTTCGAGACTAGAACATGAACCTGAAAGAACAAAACTCCTTCCTAACGCATACAATCAGAGAGCTGAACATAAAATAAAAACAGTTTAAAGAAAAAATCGCCCACTACTAGCTAGTCATATAGTAACTCACTGAAAAGAACGTGGAGTTGATGAAGGACATATCATAGATCGCGGAGCAGAATGAGTACCTTAAGAGAGAAGTGGCAGATCTCACGGAAGACGCTAAGAAAAAAGTCTAGGAGTTCGGTATGAAGCTTTCAGCACTCGTTCGTGAACGAAACTCAACAGAAACTCAGAACTTCAACACACAACCAGTAACCTACGCTCCTGTCGACTTCTCGTCTGGGCAATTTAAACATCTTTCTGAGAGGTTAACTCTTAACCCGGCAGAACAGTTTGCGACTGGGAGCAGTCACTACGAATAAAACTTCTCAGGATTGAACCAGTATCTAAGTGGAAGTATCCCACAACAAGGGACAGCACCAGAAGTGCCACCTGATACTAACGAAGTTTTGATGGAAGATTTAAATAATCAGTTTGAAGCGCTGATATATTCCTGTCGAGTGGAGAAGAACCCTGAGAAGCGTAAGTAAATCAGAAAAAGGCTCGTGGACTTGACTTATAAGATGAGAGCGATAGGGCAGCAGTGAAGGTTGATTGTATCTTTCTCGTAATTTAAATTACTTTTTATAACATAGACTCATTTCGAAGTACTGTCAAGTGGTTAATAATTAAAGGACAGCTGTATCCCATATATTAATAACTGCAATTTAGATGTTTGTGTAATAAACAGAAAGCAGAGTCAACTTCGAAATCACTTACAAAGGCCATTAGTTTACTGTTTCTGCGTGGTGCCTTCTTTAAAAGAGCAAGCCTTCTGAAATGGAGTAAGTCGGAGGATTTTCATTCAGAGACAAGATAACAGCACAAGAGATCGGATTCGCCAGTGTATTTGCTGAGGATGCTTAAACTAGACTGCTGATTGCCCATAAAGATTAGCATATCGTCTAAATGGCCGAGATAGCCTGCAACAAATTGAAGTCAATAGATCTGAAGATTTGGGAGAATGTCAACTTCTTTTGGTCAATATTTGATGATTTTGGCCCAGAGGTATGAGATGAATATGTATGACTAATAAGGACAGTGCATTTTGGTAGCAAAATTTAAGTAACGTAAAAACTCAGTACTATGAATTATCATTTCTTTGGAGGACTTTGATGCCTTTTACGACTCAACTTACAGAATTGTATGTGCCTTTCAGCAATTTGCTTAGCGAAGTGTCTATGGCATATGGGGCACTACCGCCCATGTTGTTTTTTATTCTTCTCCATCTGAGAATAAAATACATCAATAGCATCGACAGGCGTAAATTCATTATGATAAAGGTCTAGCGACTGACCCAACAGCTTGGCTTCCATAGTATCTACACTTCTCATACTGGAGGGGACTCTAGACCTAAATTTGCAGACTTTTATATGAATTTCAAAGTTATCTTTGGGAAGTTTCCTTCCACACCGATTCGGGCACTCAACGCCCTCATTTTCCTGCTACTCTGCGTATTATCTTTATGCGGTGGAATAGTTGAGTTTTTATCTGTGATTCTTTATGAGGGAGAGTGCCTGTTGGACTCTCACATTCACTTTCTGGGGTGGAGACGATGGTAGGGCCTAGTGGGAGTGTATTTTTAAACTTGAGGTAGGGTGTTGTACTTTTAGTATCTGCAGTGCCTCCAATATCTGGGAAGGTATGTGCTTCAAACACCTCTACTCTGTCTAAACAGCCGAACTACCGTACAAATAGTGCTGTTTAGGTTGTATTTTGTCATTATTAGTCTCTTACATAAAGGCCTAATGGATTTCTGAGGATTTCAATTAAATAGGTTAAACCAGTATTATCAACTGCCTTTGTCTAAATAATAATGATAGTTACCTTTGGTTGCGTCTGTCCACTTTACTAATATTATGGTTCGCAACTATAATCATCTGTAAGAGTGCTGGTAAACCCACTAGATCACTCACAAAATATCCTACAGGGACATCTTAAATGAATAATCCGGTTATTATGCGAACAAAGAAGTCCGTTCCTCCCCTTAAATAATCTCATTGATTAGAATCACATCATTAGGTCTTTAACATACTGATTCGCTGCTGGCCGCTCCCCGATTTTACCAAATGTTACTAGGATGCATTTTATCTCTATTCTCTAAAAGAATATTATCAATATTCCAAAAAAACCTTTATCCAAATGAGAGGAACTTGTGCTAGTATTTGTTGTTATTACCCTTCTATGGATTCTACATGCTCACTAATAGCCTTGGTTTATTCTCCAGATTCCTGACTGCTCTCCTTAAAATAGGCTTTAACGTATAGATCAATCCGAAAGCAGTTTATTTGTAGCTTCTTCAATCTTTCAAAACACCTTCCTTACATCAAACCGTCCGAAAGCGGTACTAATCCAGAATATATTTTGACCACTGCTCATACACTACATAATAGAAACTTTGGTTTCTGAGATTGGCTGCTGTTCGGATACTCAAATCTAAGTGTTTACAGGAGAAACTAGCTTGTTGTATAGTTGTATTAATATTAACTTAAATTAACGGATATGAACAACCCTCACTATGGTAACGATGAAAACACCAACACCCTTAATCTAGATAGACCAAGATACCTAGGTGAGGGATAGGCTAAATCTAATGGCAAGGTGACACCCAAACGCTCTATGAAGCAACTCAATAAGCTGCTGCTCATCAAAGATTAAGAAATGCCCGACACGCAACCAAAAGAAGAATAAAAAACTTGCCTAAAGCACGGGTTGCCAATCACTTGGTTTTGTAGTTCGTGCCTGCAATTCATGTTCTGTGAGGTTTGCTCGAAGGAACACAAACACTCGCTCACCTAGTATCAATCTATGGAATACTGTATTGAAGATAACCTCGACAGGCTGCTAGATACTGTTGAACTGCTCCAATAGAAAAGACGCATAACCAACAACGCAATGACGGATCTGCAATAACAGTCTCAAAAAATAAATATCAGCAAAAAGAACTTATTCACTCGCATACGCAAATTCGTTGATGACCTTGAAGATACAACTGACCTTCAAATGAATCAACTGCTAAACGAATAGAGAAGAATACTGCTAAACCAATAAAAGACGCTCAGAGCTCTAACTTGTGTTACACAGCAGTAGCAGTTCTAGAGAATTCTCTGTTCACATCATAGCTAACTATTAGAATCCTATTCTATGGAGGATTTTCGCAGCAAGGTAGAGTCACTACTAGATAAAATTAGGACATTTTGCTATAGTTTAAAATCTCCATTCATTAAATAAGTCACCATTAATCTAAATACTCCTGCAGCAGTAGCTCCTTTCTCCATTAGGCAGTAGAAAGCTGAGCAAACCAGCCGATAACCTTACCGTAAACCATAGACTCCCCTCAATATTGAAGACAATAAAAGGAGTATGAGCGTCAATGAGCTAAGCAAGAATAGATCAGGGAACTTGGAGAGATTTATAATAAAGAATATTGCTTAAAGCCAGAGACTAGAGAAGAAAGGGAGAAACTAAGTATTGTTGAAGACACTAAATTTGCTATCCAAAGACACTGGAGCAGGATTGACTCTAAAAATGCAGAGAAATCAATTCAACCAAGGCAAAAACATATTCTTCTCCTGATTTTACTTCGATCTATATTTAAATGTTTTATTGAAATACTGTACAGTTTAATTTAATGTCGATAAAATGATCCCAAATTCTATTATCGATCCAACAACAGTAAAATGGTCCCAAATTCTATTATCGATCCAACAACAGTAAATAAGTAGCTTTTGAATCGACAAGGTCAATTTTAGAAAATAGCTACGCTACTCTTTCCAATTTACCATTTTCTTCATTTAGCAATGTTTGATTATTAGTTTTCTCATCAAATCATTAAAAATTTATACAATGGCCATTTCTCTACCTACTCTTCACTGGTATTCTTGTTAAATCTCCCATATTAACAATACAGCAATCACATCCAAGCTTACCGTTTCAAAATGTCCTGTAAATGTCAATATGCTCTAATTAACTCCAATACTCATTCTAACGCTCATACAGTTACGGCATAGATGATTTTGCAGTAGTTTATCTAAGAGCTTTAAAATCACACTAATCGGGTACTTAATCATTTCTAAAAATAGCTCACTGATACCGAAAATATGCTTCTCAAGCTGATCTGCCTACTATGCCTTTCGAACTTCGGTTAGCTCCAATAGCCAACTGTCCCCAAGTTATATGTGCTTACCAGCTACTTCACGGCCGCCGAATCTGCTATTCGTAAGTAACTTTTGTAGAGGTTCGTTCAATACATCAGTTCTTTCCCGCAGGCAGAGCTCTGGATCGTGGAGACTGCCTTCAAGTAGAGTCCTTTCACTGTCACCTCATCAGAAAACCCAAGACACTTACAGCTACGGTCCAAACATTTTCTGTGGGTAAAGGAAAGCAGTCTTAATCTTCTCATTAAGAAGTTACCTGCAGAGGCTAAGTATGTGGCGATTTTTGACGCAGATATAGAGTTCTGCGAAGAGGACTGGACATAAAAAATCATCGATCAACTAAAAAAGATGGATGTGGTCCATACTTTCAAGTACGCAGCTTTCATAGGATCATAAGGGAACATCCATGTACAAAGAGAAAGCATCATTCGAAATAGACTAGGTTAAATTGCTAGCGGTGTTGGTCTTACAAAATTTGTAACGTTTTCCGGGAGCCCAGGATATGGTTGGGCATACACAAGAGATTTCCTCAAAAGAGCTGGAGGGCTTTACGATAGACACATCCTTGGCACTGGAGATTCAATAATGGCTCTATGTTTTTGCGGTAATATATAAGAATGGTTGCATGGAAAGGCATTTAGTACTGAATTGAAGGAGGATGCTTTAAAATGGTGTTATGGAGCAACTCCGTCCGCGTATGGATTTGTTGATATGGCAATCATCCATTTGTACCACGGAGATTTAACAAAACGGCCATATACAATCAGATAACATATTCTCAGTAAACACGGTTTTAATCCAATTTAGGATCTGACATACAATAAGTAAGGGCTAATAGAGCTTAAATAAACCAAAAAAGGACTTATCTAAGACATCGATAAATATTTCTTAGAACGTCAAGATGACAACTAAGCTCCTAAAATATTGCCAAACGTCACCTAAATCTGCAGAGAAATGCATAATTCTAATTGATGAACAAAACATAAACATAGATCATTATATCAGATTATCAGCACATTTATCGAAAAATTTGTGTTGAAGTGCCTCCTCAACACTAATCCTCTTCTTCGGATCTATTGCTAACATCTTCTTCAACAAATCCTCTGCAGCATCATCGATTTTCAACACCGAAATCTATTTTATGTCGGTTGCAATATTCAAAGTTTCATGCAGATGCACTATTTCAAGTCCTGTCTCTGCGATTTCCTGCTTCACTGTCTCTACTCCAAAGAGGCTACACAATTACAGCACTATACTGCATACTTGAGTCACCCAATTTTATATTTTGCTGTTGCCTTGCTTTAACCTGTGGAAAATACTGTTCTTTCGGAAAACTAACTGCATGAAGATGACCCCTGCTGCCCACATATCAGCCTAATACTCATAACCCTTAAGCTTAGCGTAGGTTTAGAGAGGAATGTAAGAGTCAGTGCCCGGCTTACCAACTCCTATTCCTTGTAGAGCTTCAGAGATTTATTTGTAAAGATAGGCCTCTTAATTGTTTATCTTAAGACGTGACTAATCGAATTAACACAATCCGAAGTCAGTCAATACTCCCTTTTTTGTATCAGGATTGTAAAGAAAGTTGGAGGGCTTTATATCTCTGTGGTAGATGCCCTTAGACTTTAAGCTTTGGAGGCCTTTCAGAAGACTGTACATATAGTACCTCACTTAATTAAGCTCTGATTTCTAAAGTAGGTACTGAATAAGTCAGTATTTACTATAAATGGTTTGTGGGGGAAATACTCTGTAACTACATGGAGACTATTTCGATGTAGGAAGGCGTCAGTTAACTGAGCGACCCCCTACTTTTTGTACAATAGCTTTAGCATACAAAGCTCCAAGTAGGGTACTTCTGGTCGATATGTCGAGAAATTAACTTTGATAGCGTATTTTTTGGAGTTCTTCAGTGCCTATATAGATTTTATTGTACCAAATAAACGACTCCATAGCCCCCTCTGCCAATCTCGCCAATCGGTTTGTAGCAAAAGTCTTAAAAGTAACTGAGATCCAATTTAAGGTCCTCGTAGAGTACTTTTTTACTTGACCTCTCCCTTTCTTTCTGTGTGTTGGTTGGACTTAGCTTTCTCCTCATTGTTTTATTTACTCAACGTACTGCTACTCGACTTTAATTCGCTCTGAGTGAAATTTAGTAATCAAATATAACCAAATGATTTAAATGATGAGCAAAAGTACACTCTGTTTCAAATTCAGGAGGTAAAAAGGGCGAGGAGGGTTTCAAACCTCTTCAGAAAGAGGAGTCAGAATAGGAGAGCCAGTCTCTTAAGAGCTAAGTGAGGTCAGTAGCCCTCGGCTATACTCAAAATCACTAGTGGAAGAAGAATCATCGAGACATTGCTTTCGATCCCTAGCTCAGAAGTATGCAGACTGTAACCTAGGTTGTATTCCAATTACTTAGAGGATTTCTCTGGGTATGGCTAATTTTTTCTGTTGCAGAAACCAAGAGAATACCTTTGTTAATGAGCTAGAGCTAATCTAAAGAACCCATCCTGCTAACATTTCCTCTAACAGCGCTGAGAGCCTCCTTAGAGACCAAATAATCGAGTTGACAGTTCTTCAGACCTCACGCATGGAGTTGGACCCTAACGTTATTCATCCCTTCGTGCGGTACACCTCCAATTATTGTAGAGTGCACATCATAGACAAAAACACTGGTGTCTATCTCAAAAAGTCAAGAGAGTAACATGCAATATACCATAACGAGAGCAGCAGTTACTTTGATAAAGACAAAAAAAAATACCAAAGCTGCGATAATGATTTGCTTCTACCCTTCGCAACAGCATGCTCTGATTTCAGGTCAGGTGGAAATTATAGAGGATGTTGGAACCAGAGTACTGTAATCTTTTATTTAGCATTTTACATAAATGACGACGCGTTACGTATCATGACGCCCAACACCATCATTCTATTTTAAATCCTGGACTTCAATCACCAACTCCTGCTGTCAAAAACAGTATCGGATTTAGACAAAGATAACTATTACCGTGTAGCCTGGGGTACTAATCCAATTATTCAGCTTTCCTGAGACCGATAGGAGTTCGGAAGAATCATTTCGGTTCGTCAAAGCTTCAACTGTACAAGTACAAGGTCGACACTAAGAAGCTGCCCGACACCTACAACCTAAGCTTTGTACCTGCAGTCTACTACGACTTTATCTGGCCTTCCCACTAAAAGTACGAAGGATTCCTTTCAATTAAGCTCCATCCTTCGAAATCTCCCAAGTAAGTATTCACAGAGCAGCTGTAGCCTCCTTAAAACATCTTCTAGTTGTAGAAACCAGACAAAGATTATCTTTAGCGTTATGCTCACAACCCTGGTTCAGTCAAGCAGCTCTAAACAACCAAGCAGGAGAAACTACTGAAGTACTACAGAATAAAAGAGTGTCTGGAGCCAAACCAACTTATAAATAAATTCCAATCTTCTAAAAACGGGTGTTTGCGAATAGCTATGTCAGATTATCTGCTGTTCTGCTGCTGCACTGACGGCGATAGGACTTCCATTAAAGTCTATGAGCTATAGTCTAACAAACATATTGCTACTTTCAAAGGGCATCTCAACATTATCTACGATATTTACATTTCTTCTGACCAGAAACACATGGTTACTGTGGGTTCAGATATGACTGCTCGACTATGGTTGGTGCCTTAGTACAGTGCCTAGTTTATCGATGAATAGTAGAGTGAATAACACATGATAGTGGAGTGTGTACATCCTAGTTTCGTGTATTGTGGAGTCATATTCGAAGGCAAGTTAGATTCCAGGCAGTTTGTAATTACAGGTTGTTACGATGGTATTGTCAGGGTCTGGGAGGTGGACGTAAGGAGTAGATAGATAATCGACTGCATTGAGATCGATCTAAGAAGCAGAGATAACATGTCAGTCTATCCTACTGCAGTCTGTAGCTCAGAAGGATTCTTCGTTGTGGGTGACTCTGTAGGAACTATTCACATTTTCGACATGGAACCTGCTCTTCAAGGGTAAAAACATCGGAAAAGATGCT
>JAOXNN020216985.1:0-16295 GCA_028571205.2 Hydropsyche betteni
TGCTAGCTTTAGTTATAACATCCAAAAGCCATTACCTCTCTTCCAAATTGAGCATACTGATGGGGAACTTTAAAACCTGTAATAGTTTTGAATTGGACCTAAACTCCTAAAGTTGCTGAGCCAACTTGGTTTGAAGCTGTGATATCTGTTGAGTTGCCTACTTTTATTTTGTTTAGTAGTCGGACAGCTGAGTTTTGTAACTTACCTCTATTTCTGAATATTTATTGATTTGTGTAAGGAGAGCTTCCTTCTAAGTGGTAAATCTATCTAAACAAACCTTCAAGCTACCATCGTTTTACTTTAGCAATTTAATTTCTGAAGTCAACGAAGAGTTTTGCTATGTGACCTAAGTCAGACTTTACTTTATTATTGAATTAGTAGAATTTAGATCTGCCAATTTCGCACTAAGCTCTTGCTTTTATTTGGTAAGTCTGTCATTTTATTTGGTAAATCTATCCTTTTCTTATGCTAATTTAGATTTCTAATCAGTAACCTAAGATAACCTCACTTACAGCTCGTCCTTTTATGACGTCAGATGCTCCACACTTTTCTGCAGATGGTCCCTTTATTCAGTAAGGCTAGCTGTCTATTGGCCCTTGGTTTTTAAGTGCTACGACAGTACGTACAAATGGTCTTCAAGTCTAGTCAACAACTGAGAGTTGACCCCGATGTCGCTTTCGAGTTGCTACACTTTGGACTTTAATTTGCTCTCACTCTACTAAAGTTATTTTATTTAGAGGCCTAACTACTTTATAAACTTATCTTTGGCCCTCAGTTGCTACTAATATTAGTTTTGTGCCTGCCTCTATTGATGGAGAGATCTATCAATCTAGCCTGGAAATGTCTGTATGTTTCTTTATGTCTGAATCCCGATGTTTAGGAGTATCTTTGTTGGCGATTTTTTACTCCTTTATGTCGTATCCGAAGTTGTCGACTTAAAAGACTTACTCTAACTTTTGGGTTTGACGTCCTATTCGTTTTGCTGTTTGAGTTCTCCTATGATTATTTGCAACCTCCTGATCTCGATAGATTTCTGCTCTAGCTACTTATTCAAGAGTCTATTTTGGTGTTGCTAATGCTCAATTGTATTCAACAACTACTGCCTGGTGTTCGACTCATCTTACAATATCTTGGATTAATGTTTTAATCGACTCTTTCCCTCCGCTTACTCAAGCTGCTCCAAAAGTTTGCTAGCACCCTACATCCAACTCCGATGTGCCTGTCTAAGTTTATTGTAGCTCAACTTCTGAAGCTATTCTTCTATTCCGAGCAGCGTAATTAGTCTTCTCGTGATTTAGTTATTAAGAGCCTACTTGTAATTGAACTGATATCTCTTGATGTCAGTATTAGCTATGGTATCCAAATACGTGTCTATCATAGTCTAATGTCCTCTCCGCAGTTAGAATTATTTGCCTTCTAAGGTATCCACTAACAAAAGTATTTCCTTCAAACCTAGTTACGAGTGTCGCTTCAGTTGTTTATGGATCTACCGAAGACTGGTAGACAGCCTCTTAAAGTAGGGTTTGCTCATGAAGGTGTAGTTATAGAGTGTCTTAATCTAGCTTCCTATGGATTAGTTTAGGGTAGTCTCAGTCAGCCTCGCTTGAAATATTGTTACAGATCTCTTGCTGTTTGCTGGACAACACTTTAGCTATTTGAAACAATTTACACACTAGAACTTTATAGGGTAGTGATTCATGCATGCAGTCTATTTACGTAGGTTATGAGTCTCGCACTTGCTAGTTTTAGGTGGGTAGATAGTCTTAGCATGCAGTAGTCTCGTAATCTAGGATGCAGACTTATTAGCATCATAAGAGCTATGGTTTAGACTTTTCAGGATCTCCATCAAAATACTAAACTAAGATTCTAATATTATGATAAGACAACCACACAATAATTCATAATAGCTTGTACTGTCCCAACTACGATTTGGTGAGGTTGGGCTGGATAGCTCCCATCGCCTGTAGGAAATCCTTCTTATTAACATTTCTGATCTTCTTAGCATCAATTGTCTTCACCTCTTTCTACACTTCCCTCACCGGTAACTGACAGGCTTCAGCTGCTAATGCCACTATATCACTCGCAGAATACAATTCTAATTTCTTCGCGATATCCTCCAGATCCAGTCTGCAAATGTTATGGGGCACCTGGGATAGGATCCTTTGTAGAATACTTATCCTTCCCTCAAAGTTCGGCAGAGAGATAAATATCTTCTTGGCGAATCTCCTCAAAGCTGCCTTATCCAGTTATTGGGGGAGGTTAGTAGCACCAATCACTACCACCTGGTCTGTATCCGTAGTAGATATTCCCTCCAGTTGAGTGAGAAACTCAGTTTTGAATCTTCTGCTGCTCTCCTGTTCATTCTCTTTCCTATTCGTGAGAATTGAGTCGATTTAGTCGATAAATACGATACTGGGGGCAGTTTAATATGCAGAAGCGAATATCTTGCGTAGGATCTTCTCAGCATCTCCCATATACTTTGACATTAGGGATGAAGCTGATAGGTTGTAGAATGTACAGCCAGACTCAGTAGCTATAGCCTTCGCCAGGTATGTCTTTCCGTTTCCAGGAGGACCATAGAACAGAATTCCACGGGGCGGCTAGCGTAACCCCGTAAATAGATCCGGACGTAGTTGAGGAAGGATAATGGTTTACTGTATGATCCTTTTGACCTAATCCATACCAACTATATCTTTGAACGAAACTCCCGTATTCTCCAGTACATAGTCTTTCATCTATGGGTCAACTGCAGGTTTCTTTTTGTTGGCAAGATTCAGGGAAACTGGTATCTGCTCCGTAATTTGCTTAGGTTCTACCTACCTGATCTTATTTCCAGGAGATTGTTTGCGTTTCGCTTGCTGGGCTATATTATTCGATGGTTCTAGGTTGGCAGAAGGCAGGTTAAAGCTGATTCTGTTGTGAACGTAGGTAGGTTCCTTGGCCTTCTTCTCGTCTTTCGACTTCGATTTTATTTGTGATGGACCAACCTGTGCAGGAAAGCACCACGGAGAATTCACTGCCTGCTCTTTCTTCTCCAGGCATTTCTTGTTTTACTCGGCTTCAGCCAGAAACTCATCTAGCTTCTTCCTCAGCATCTACTTCTTGGTAGTGTTTCTGATTTACGACTGGATTACTTCTAGGCTGAGAACATTGCGTGTAGAGCACCAATTCCCTTCACAAAGAAGTCTCTAGCGAAGGCAAAATTGCCTTCTTTCTTATAGTTTCGGGCCTTTTGGATGCAGTCTCCCATCTATTGGAATTTGTCGTTCATGAGTCTATTATAGACTTATAAAGATAATACCAGAATATGGGTACGAATTTATACCTAAATACATTTACTACAAATAAACTAAGCATCTTTACAGTTACCTCAATTTTGAATATGAGTTAGTTATTGCAACTGAAGTTAATATCCGATAAAATAAACCTATTCGATGAAGAGAGTTTCTAAGGTTTTGCAGGTTGTCCAGGAGTGCGATCTCTTCGCTCCCCCAATATCCCTAAGGTACCGAGGTGATAACCAATACCAGACATACACCGGAGCCTTCCTATCCCTCATACTGGTAGGAGTGTTCTCTGTTGTGTTTATCAGTAACTTCACTTCCACAGTGCACGGCACCAAGATATCAGCCTCCATCCTCACAAAAAATCAAGACTAGCCCAGCCTATACTCTGCAACCACCCCCTAATTTATGTTCGCCATTACCTTCGCCAATGCAAACATAAACGAGGGGGACCGATATTTCGATGTTTCAGTATCACAGTTCACTGCAATCAACAAAACCAAGAGCTATAGCCAACTAAAGATGGTACAGTGTCGGCCGGAAATGTGGAAAAATTTGGGTAGTTCCTATGAGAGTCTATACAAACAGATGGGGTTTTCGGGATGGTTGTGTCCCTAACTGGGTCAGCTCATCCAACTAGAGGGTAAGTACTCCTCGCAGCTATTCAAATATCTCAAAGTGTCAGTTACAAAGTGCTCTGGTACGGTGGATGGCCGCGGCTGCAAATCCCAGTAGCAAATAGCAGAGTATTTGGCTGGTAATGAGTATTTTGGGTTTAACTACTACTTCATAAACACAATTATCAACTGTGACCTCAAAATACCAACTTCTTCATACCTCGATGACAGCAACTTCCTCAGTTTTTCTCCCAACAACGGGGTAGCCTCCAATTTTATGATGAGTGGATACTAAATCAATACTGACCAAAGTATAAGTCCTTTTTCGTAAATTTAAAATTCCAGTGGCATTTTCTCTGATACAACATCGGTACCATTCTCATCATACCAGCCTGCCAAAGATTAGTATCTAAAATTCTACGTCAGGAAGTCGCAGAACCAGATGATAGTTACCAGAGCCTACTACAAATTGGATGACTTGTTGTCATACATTGGTGGGCTTTTCGGCATCCTGAGTCTACTCTTTAGTATTCCCCTCAAATACTACAATACCTGCTGTTACTAGCTAAGCCTAGCCACACGGCTGTTCGAGTACAAGTGCAAGAAGACACAACCATCGAAAGATAGTCCTAAACTCTAATCTACTTCGGAGGGTGAAACTAGTAAATAAAAGCCATAATAATAGACTGGCCTGCACTCAGTAGAGAGGTTCCATTTTCTACTGTACATTCCCTTCGTAGTTTTCTATCTACTTAAAAAATTAGGTTGGGAATCACTCAACTGCAACAGATTGGCACCATTCTACCAGGCTCTCTAACAAGTTCGGAAACACATCGATATCGGACATACCCTCTAGCGCATGATCTACCTCGAAAGAGCCTCCAAGAGTATGTTGGACTCCGACCAACGTAAACTCCTGCATATGTTCGTCAAATAGAACATCTGTAACTTTGAGTAGCAGCATGCTGAATTTAAACTCTATTCTAAAGTCAGGAAACAACAGTCGATGCGTCTTGACCAACCAGTCCATAAAACCTAGAGGCTGCCTTTCGGTTTGGAGGAGCTACATCCTAAATTGGATGAGCTTAAACGAGCGTACAGCAAGGTAAGACATAGATAAGATGTTGTAAGTGTAAGAATAATAGACAGTCTGGATAGACGACTAATTGAATAGATAGACAAGAGGTTGGAAGATGCATAACAGCCCAACATCCACTCAATTACAACTATTTAACCTCAGTTAATAATTGCAGACTCATCAAACTATATCGAACAGTCGTAAGCTTAGCTCAAAAATTAGGATTCAAAACGTTCCATCAACCCCTAAACAATGCCTCCTACTACCCCATAACTCATTTCTAACCGGCTGAAGAGAATCCATCACATAGTGCTGAAAGATAAACGTATCCACCGAAACAGTGTGTGCATAATGTAGATGATTTAAGAGAACAAAGCCTAAAACAACGCCAACTTGTAAGACTCCTGCTAGTTAACCGCCCCACCACCCCGTCCTCCCACCTGACATTAATGTTCCATGCTTTAACCACAAAATAGTGATTTATTATCAAATAACCCTAACAGATATTATTTATTGCTCGGAAGGTGTATCGGTATGCAGCATATGTAGCTAAATCAGCGATAGATTTCCCTACAGAGAATTATTAAAGCGCAGGAGGCACGCATCGCCTAACTCTAATCCCGCAACTCTTAAACTAAGGATCATGATAAGGTTAAACTGGAGGCCATCATCAAATAACTGGGTGTGAAGCTGCAGCAGAAGGACAGTTAGATCACTGTGCTAAAACAGTAACAGAATAAGTATCGAACTGACCTGAGGGAGTCCAGGTAGTACATGAGGAGGTCACAGGAACAGTAAAAAGACTCACTTCTCAACGAGAATAAAATACTCATCCTCAGGATAAAATAGATGGAGGATAAGATACGTAACTAGACATAGCGCACTTAATCCGACATAACCAAGCTCCTGAAGATCAACCAAACCATGCAAAAATAGATTCACTTCTACAAGAGTAACATAGGCTCCATTGAGCTTTAGATAGAGAAACTTCAAATATTCTACAGAAGTGCGCTGCTGGAGTTACCCAAACGATCGGACACTATGCAGTGGGTGGACAATCTTATCAAGTTCATGGCCAAGATTTAGCAGACCTTCTAGAAATAGCCCAGAGACTCTAAAGCTTAGGTCATACAAAGATAGCTCTCCCAATTCAAACAGGAATACATGCAGCGCACCAAATAGTTTTTGGATTTCACTCAGAGCAAATCCAACTAAATGATGAAAGTTAAGGAGGAAGTGCAGGGAATAGTGAATCACTACCTCAAATAGACCCAGGATATCCTCAAATAAAACGAAGAGTTTTGGTAGTTAGCTAAAAGGTAAAGAACAATTAAGAGTTCCTAACACGAGAAAAAGCTCTAAGCTGAACTCAACTAACTGAGGGACAAATCAGCTGCATAAGCCACTGCCCAGAGAGATAGAATAAAGGCATTAGAACAGTAAAAAAAGTAGCTGAGTTTAGCATTCCAATAACTTAAAAGCTTCTACTAGCATAGATAGAAGTCGCTAGTGTCTGAAGCCAAACTTCTGAAACAATCGAATGAAAAACTGATTCAGATGGGAGAACTAAGGTAATAGTCCTTCCAGAAGTAGGTAGGCAAACTATCCCTGGAAGTGAGCTAAATCACTCGGCAATACGAGCAGAACATCCGAGTACCATTCGAATAGCTAAATAAGAAATTCTCAAACTAAATAAAGAATGCAGTACAGTAGATAAGTGTCTCACCCTATCGAGATAAATGTCAAGGAGTATTCAGCCGTCTATAATCCAAATGCAAATAAGCGTAGTCTCTCATTCGTAAGACGATGTAAAGACAAGCCTCTTCCTAATAATCAATAGCTAAGCACCTCGATCACATCGATAAAATATCCGAAGCTGTCGATAAAAACCTCAAGTTCATAGTGTAAGCCATTGAGAAGTATGGTAGTGATACTATCCTATCCGATTTCATAGGCGATGAGTAGTTATTCTATAGTTCGAAGGCGATCTCCATCGAGTTAGAGTAGCTGGAGATTAGAAAGAACTATTAGATAGAGTTACTAAAGATGACTGTCAATAAGCAGCAGCAGATCATAGCTAGGATCCAACAGCAACAACAACAAACTCAGCCTCTCCTATCGACAGAGACTGCCACGCCTAGGATGGATTAAGCGACTAAACACAAAATATAGCACTTATAACTATAGGCATCAATACTCAAGGAGGCAAACTCCAGATACCAGATAAAGTTTTCCCAGGATCTCAAAAAGCTAAGATTCGGTAAATTCGATAAACACGTCATTAACGTCATAGCCGACAACCTCAGTAAATACGAGGCTGCCCTCGAATAACTAAGGGATTACACTTCCTAAGTAGTATTATAAGCTGTTCGTTCGCAGACAGCCAACAACTAGAGATACCTTTAAGACATTAAAATAGCCATTCAGGATATCCAAAGTATCCTGTAATCTCCATCCAAAAGACTGCTGTAACTCGTCCAGCAGTATTAGAAGGTAAAGCTGAATGCAGATACCCACAGCAAGCCCCTTCAGGAAGGAGGGGTAGGTCCCTAGCACTACATAAGTCTCAAGTAGGACGTAAAACTCTACAAATAATTACTCATCGAACGATAAAAACCTAAGCCAAACATCATTAAAACTCTGTCAGAGCTCACCCAAGCCATCAGAAACTCAATCCAACACAAATAGCATGTACACAAATAGAGCGAATAGAAAAACGCTCGTAAAAGCAAACCTGAGTCGGGATTGGAGAAACGTATCCGAGAGCTACAAGCCTTAAGGTTGAAGGACCGTCAGTAGATTGGTCAAACACTGTAGAAACTAAACAAACTAATAAAAAAGATGTAAGGTCTGAAACCCCGCAACTAGCAGATCGTCGACATTCTCACCCGGACTGAGGTGAGGCTGCAGTAATACCTGTAGTAGATAGCCGAAATGCTTCAGCATTCATAAAAAACTAAGCGAACCCTCCCCAAAGACTTCGACCTAATAACCCGAAGGGCGATAGAAGACCTGTAAATAAAGCTTAAATAGTCCATATTCTAAAACTAGGGGCTCGTCAAGTAACTCAAACTGCTCACCAGCTTTAACCATGCATTTAAATAGCCTGCTTCCACCCGTCCCTGATTCCCATACAATTCCACCCTGAGTATGTATTGAAAATTAGAATATATAAATAATGCTGGGAGTAGTAATCAGCCTTTTCTTCTAAGGAACTTCTTCGGTTGGGAGTACTATCTTATTGTCTCGAGTTTTCTCTCGCTGCCGCCCCCCTCCAACTCTCTATCCGTTATGGAGACATTCTCCTCGACTCCTATTGAGGTGACTTTCCGGTGTGTGGGAAGCCTTCCCTCTCGCTTAAAATATAACTGTTCCAGGAGATCTTCCAGAGTTTACACTGTCAAACGGATGGCCATTCGTTATTTGCCTAGGTAGAGGGCTAACTGCTATTCCAGTTTGTTAATAAGCTTTTATTTGTTGGATATCTATTGATGCAGGGAAGTAATTATCCTGCCATAATATTCCACCTCCTGCTCAAAATATCGCGGACTATTACACTGCTCTTCCGACTGGGTCTCTAGTGTCTGAGATGAGGCCTCCTTATAAATGGGAATTCGTTTGAATTTTGCACTGCCACTACCAGTTGAAATCTGATCAAAAGCACTAGACTGTGCTGAAGCTTTTAATGATGATAAGAAGCTTTTTCTTGTTGATAAGTTGCTACTTCTAGGTGAGAATGCAGATTTAACTAGATTGATACCGTCCAACCTCAACTCCTGGCTGGGTGATCTCTGCAGCTTAAGGTGAGGCATGTAGCACTCATTCCCTCTAGTATTAGCTGTCTCCTAAGTATTCTTCTCGATTCTTTCCATATTTTATAACTACTGTAGTTTTGATTTCCATTGTGTAAGTTAGGTGGTCAGTAGCGCCAAATTCTCCTGTAGGTAAGCGTTCTATTCTCTGAGAAGTAAGTTTTATCTATTGAGGGCAATATTCTCTTAGCAGAAATCACTGTTGATGGCATCCCGCGCCCTCAAAAACTACTTCTGTAGAAACTGCTATCGATCGGGCCTTTATTTGATCACAGAGATCTCCTCGCAGAAAAGAGGGAGAGATTCTTCGGTCTGGCACCCACTACTCTTCGAATTACTCTTGTATAGGCTAATTCTAGGCTTATTTCGGGAGTTCCAGTCTTTTAAGTTGGCTGCTTAAATCATCGAAACAAGCTCCTAAACTATCACATGAGTCTGATTTTGGTGTTCAGCCACCATATTCATCACGTGTTTTTGAATAACAAACATTTTCTCCCGCAGAAGGGACGCATCAGTTGACGGGTTGATGGGCTCTTTTGCAGAATTTTTGCAGGATGAGGACTACTAGGTGATTTGGGTTTGGAGGAGAGGCGAAGGCTCGAAATTGCCTCTTTTGGGAGTTGAGTTGGTGCCTCTGGGAGATGATATCATCGTTTTTTGGGTTAGTTTTCCAAACAATTATAAATAGTAGATGGATAGTAATAAATACACTCGTAATATTTGCCGGGATACCGCCACTTTTAACTCACCTATCCTCTACTACCCTCAGAAACAAAAATAATAATAAAATTAAATGTAATAATTTTAACATTTTTCACCAGGGCACCAGCTTAAATAAGGCTAATTACTAGCCGCTACACCTGTTAAACCATTAAAGTCTGCTTACAGTCCAGCGAATAATTAAACCATTAGCACCACAAACTACTTAATTAGTCTAACTTATGATAGTTTCTATTCATATCCCAACACTCTACCTAAGCCCCATATTATGCTAACGAATGGGTAGTTATTAGTAACTTAAATACAGTCAGCACCATGCTAAAATTTATGGACGACTCCTTCGATTCCACCGACTCAAGTCTGACTGAACAGCCTATCATCACCAAAGATATCGTCACTTACTCCAAAGTGGAGCTTGATCATCTAGTATGTAACCAACTATCATAACTTAGGCCCCATCTGTCTCAACATCATCTGGGATCCCATCAGTTGCGGCTCTAAGGGCTGTTACTCTAGCTTCTGCACCGGATGTATTAGTAAATGGTTGAAGGCCACAATTTCAGAGCACATTATGGAGGAGGAGGGTAAATAGTATAGAGGGTGTCCTAAGTGCAAGCGACCCTTCAAGCCAATAACCATCCCTCTCCTCAAATCCCTCCTCTAAACTCTCACTCTAAAATGCATCTACAACCGAAACGGCTGCAAAACATCCATTCCCTACCCATAACTCCTCAGCCACATATAACACTGCGAATTCAAACGTGTAAGATGCAGCGGTTGCAACCAGAAAATAAAGATAACTGATCACGATCAGCATGTAGCCAACTGTCCCTTCATCTCAGTAGTATGTGAGAGGTGCGATATGAAGTTACTACGATGCTAATTCTAAACTTACCATACAAACTAGAAGTGCTATGAGAAGCAGATAAAGAACAACGACTTAAAGTTGGACAGGATCGACGATGAGATGTTGGAAGTATAGAGCAGGTTCTCCCGGCTATAAACTTTAGCAAAGAAACTAGTAATGGGTCAGAGCATCCAACTAAAAATCTAGTTCCATACCACCTTCACGCAGCACTTTGTATTTCCCAACGTTACTCTAATAAAACCATCATTCAACCCACAAAAATAGAAGTTCGATTTCCTCCATTTTTATATCACTACGCCTATCAAAGTTAACGGACCATTAGGAGTAGAGTGGAAAGTCAAAATTAACAAACTCATTGGCAATCTACTCATAGGGTTCTGCAGCTCCATGAGTACTAGCTCTTTGGATTACATAATAAACAAATTTGGGGAGCTCAAACGTAAATAACCAACCTAAAGTAAATACCGGCCAGTCCGAAAGGTACCTACCATCTAACCCAGACATCCTTCGAGTTCGCAGCTGGTGATACCATCGTATTCAAATACATCAGCCATCTCCAACACCTCAGAATATAGAACTAAACCCGTAACCTCAGCATGAAGATCGAGAGCAGGTAGATCCAGGACATCGGGGACAACATATTCAGTTTCTACAGTATGGACACCCTCAATGATTCAATCTCATTCTATTGATTGTATTGACTCTATACGGAAAATCATTAGAAAAGGCTATCCTACCTCGACCACCCCTCCACCGTATGCTCCACTATATGCTTCATCACCTTCTATTCCCTCGTCTAAGGACGCACGCGGTATTGCTGCTGCCTCGACTGCATTTTGAGGGTATGCCGAATAGACACAAAATTATACAATTCGCAACTCTCCAACTCATCAAACATCGGAGTCTTGCACACCCTATTCGCACTACTATTCTGCTGCCCATTCTTCTCACACGAACTCCTAAGACATTCCGAGAACTGACTCCTATAACTCCTAAACTGAACATGAGGTAGATTGCTATTAGGCCCCACATTCTCATTCCTCTCCAGCTTCTTACTCACGTTATAATCCAGGTAATTCACAGCCTTCTGCAGGCTCTTCACTCTTCTAGTTCTTATTGACTTCTCTCCCCTACAGTTTAATAACATTTTAATATTAAACCAACTGCACCATACCTACAAATCACCTTTCGTACGTCTATTCGTACTACTCCTCCTCCACGCAGCAGCAGTTGTTGGTCTACTGTCTATAGTTGCTGTGTTTTGAATCGCCTATTGTGTAGGTATACTCGGACTCGGTGTCTACTGCTCTGAAATAGTCGCATATGGTGGTGCAGCATGACTTTTGTGAGTATTAGAAATGTTAGCGGTTTTTGTTGCCAAGCAGATGGGACTATTATGACATTTTGCGGGATTACGGACGGATTCGAAGGCCAGGCTTATTGATAATTACTTGGGGAGGTTGAAGAGGCTTTTATTAGGTTAATCTGTTAGGGTTTGCATAGGATGGGTGTAGAGGCCGAATGGGTTGTCTGATGGATTACATATTTGTTATCTTCGGTGTCTGATGAGCTGGCGATACCCTTGTGTTTTGTTGCTGTTTCACCTGGCGGACTCGTGGAGGAGATGTCTAATATTGTACAATCCTCGATGGAGAGTACCTTTGCGAAGGTAAATTCACATTTTGTTGCGTTGTAGGCATTAGTAGATTTCTTCTAGAGTTCGTATACTGTAGGTTACTAGCTACCTGTGATACCTTTTGAGTTTGATTCGGCTTGTTTATTTTCGGTTGGTACCAAAGTGCGTATTCGCTGCTATTAGATGACAATGGGTTCGAAACATCCCTTTACTTCGTCCTATTGGTAGATGGTGGTGTGGGTGCGGGTGGAGGTGGAGGTGCAGGTGCCGGTGGAGGTGTATGCACGGGATAATTAAGCATATTGTTGATTGGATTGCTGTAGGTCCTATTCGAATAGTTGATAGTAACATTTGTAGGGCTTATTCTCTGTTGTTGATTGGGATAGTTAGGTACCGGCATCTTTCTACTTGAATATTCCGTCTCCATCCTAAGATTAGCATTATTAGTATCAGCGTTAACGGTAATAGGAGACACACCCTTAGAAAACACATCAGCTGTCTTATATAAATGTCTTCCAATAAACCCTTATATAAACGATGGCGGTGTTGTGGTATGCTTCTCACTCTGAGAATCCAACTTACTCTTATTTATATCCTGGTACTGGTTGAAATTTGCCCTATCAGTTACACATCTAGGGTTATCGTTAGTGCTTATCTCTGATGGTACTGCCGAGGTGGCACCCTGCTTACCGAAAGTATTAGATGTTATTACTTCATCCTTAAACGACAAAGTGGGAATGGTAACGTTTTCAAAAAGAGGTTTAGTTCTCGAATTGTCGAAGTAATTAATATTTAACATTTAGGAACGAGCTCTCTCAGCAGTAAAGAACCTCTCTCTTTCAGCGTAGTCGACTACCTTCTGTGGAAGGTAGTTTCGTATACCTTTGAAATAGTTGTGCCTAAGTATGTCTTTAGTCTTTAGCCGTCTAGCTGGGTTATTAACCAATATCTGCTTCAATAGATCCAACCCCTCTTCCGATATATTCTGAACGTTCGCTTAGAGGCTTACTGGTTCGTATTCAGGAAACTCAATACCCTGTTCCATAATAACTTTAAAGCCCTCCGGCCATTACGACTCAGTAGGGGTTCCTAGAATAGCGAATATCTTATTGAGCTGGTCAATAGTATCATTTCCAGGGAAAGGCTCAAACCCAATGTACAGTTCCACCATCAAACAAGCAAAAGCAAACACATCCACACTCAAATCATACTTCATTCCTAGCAGTAACTATGGCGATCTATACCACCTCGTAGCCACATAATTCGTATTTTTACCTCTTTCAAGTTTTTTAGTCAGTCCGAAATCAGTGAGTTTAGCCTCCAATACTCCATCCATCTTCCTAATGAGAACGTTCTCAGGCTTAATGTCCCTATGCGCGTAGCCATCTCTATGCATAACTTCCAGGGCGAGGCACACCTGGAAAAGTACAGACTTTATTTAATTTTCAGTCAGATCCCTTTGCTCCTCGTTTTTTAACTTTTTGTAGTAATCTATCAAGTTAGTTTACAGCAACTCGAATACCAGGTACATATATCCCTCCTCGATGAAGCTCTATTTGAGTATTATGACTGAAGGCGCCGATGAAAACTTTTTCAAAGTGAACAACTACATATCCTGGATCAGTCTGGACTTGAGGTAGGGCTGCTTCATAATCTTGAGGGCAACCAACTCACCTGTCAGGGTATTAGTGGCTTAGAAGACGTCGCTGTAGGACCCGTTGCCTAACCTTTCGCCAAGGGTGAATCGCTCCATTTAAGATTTAATTTGGCAATCATTTTACAAACTATCACAATAACGGTGCCCCTATCCACGAGTTTTCATCATTTTAAGTGTTTATCTTCTTCAGAGTGTTCTTGGCTCCTTTCGAAGAGAAGGGGCTCACGTTGGATTTTCTTGACGAATGGTTAACAGCTTAGCTTTTGGTAGGTGCGTGCTTACTCTTATAGAAGCTAGCCTTCTCAAAGTTTGATTTAACCTCTATTGGTCTTTTTCTAGTTGTATTTTGATTTGAGGATCGAGAGTTTCGCTCTTCAGATAGTTATGAGGTCTTATTTTTGAAGTAGGTGGGTCTCAGATCCTTCAGTTACTTGTATTCTTTAAAAAAGTAGAGGAGAAGAGTGGTTTTACATACCCCACCAATTTTCTTTCCTTTGAATCGCTGAATATTACTAAGAACCTGCTTAAGTCTTTCCTCCAAACTGGTTGCATTATATTCTGTCTAATCCCTAAGCACAATATCCAGTAGTTGCAACAGTTTACTCTCAATAACATCCAAATAATCGTGCGTTTTAGATTTTCTATTCTTTTCTCTTGATATCTCCAACTGCAGCATCTCAATCTGGCGGATCAATGGAGGTTGTCCAGCCACAAAATTTAGGTTATCGGTATTGATTTCTAAATTAACCTACGTTTACCTACTGATTTGTTTTTCCTCTTCTCTCTTGATTCCTATTTGCTAGATATATTCTCTACTTTTTAGAACGGAAAATTCATGGAGCCATAGCTAGTCATCAAGCTACTCAACAGTTGACCCTTCCCTTTATCATCAATCACATCACTGTAAGCCTTAAACCCAATATCCTTCAAATCTATGGGTTATACCACTGACTATTCTATCGACATAGTCTCATTCTCCGTTAAAACTGGCTTCATCCTTAATCTCACACTCCAACTCAACTAATTTGATATCGCATAACATGTCTCCTTCTCCAGAGAGTTTGTAAACCCTAGGCTGTAAGTCTCTGGCACTCGTAGGAACTAACTGGCTGAAATAGGCTAGAACTTGCCTCTCGAAGTATACACACCGAATTCTGGTTATCTGGTCTTCAGGATAGTAGCGAAGTAGCTCTAAGCTTTTGTTGTGATAGTGCGGAAGGCAGGTTCGTCAATAATACTGGAGTTAAAGTTCAAGGTTGTATTATCATCGACCTCGGTAAGTGTTCTGAACTGGCTACTGAAATCCGTATGGATGTAGGGAGATCTGTACTAATGAGGTACGACGGGAAGAGGCAGCGCATTCTTCCAGGTTTCCCTAGCGAAGGTAACCTTCTTAAAAGGCTTAGTATTAGATTCGAATGACTACGTTAAACTCTGATTAATTTTGCTTATTGATTTGAATGCACCGTGAGTGAGTGGGCTGCGTTTCCTACCAGTTTCCTCCTCGAAGGGAATCATAACTATTCTGATTTACTATTATAATTTAACGTTAGGTAGGGTGGCCACCCAGGATCAGGATATAGAGAACTAACTATTTAAATATTGTAACTTATTGGATGGTAGACCATTAAAAAAGCAAGCTTACCCAAACTGCAACCCAAATAATGGAGCACGAAAAGAACCTCTACCAGGTGGTCAGCTAAATCCGGGAGAAAATACATCCACCAGTCAGTCGCATACTTATTGCAGGCTATGTGAATTAAACTGCAATCCAGAGAGAGAAGCTCTAGGTTGAGCCTTACGTAAACCCCTTTATAATCCAGATAACAGAGCAAGTAAAGCCGTTTATAGGCGAGATCAAAGGATACCTGCTGGTGAAAGGTTACTTCTATCTGCACCTGATAGAATCCAAAAGCTGTGAGGCTCTCAATAAATATATGACTGTAGTCTACAAACAGCACAGCAAAATGCCTTCCCTCCACCACAACCTTAACATACTTTATAACAGCGATGAAAACCCAGATAAGCTATTCGATAACTGGTTCTGTTAAAGCATATTCCAGACTGGTCCCAACCTCGGCTAAACTGACAAGCTCTAACAGCAGATCTCTGACAGGTGCTTCGAAATTTATACGGCCCTATGTGACGGAGCTAAAAAGAAGTTGCAGACTCCATCAGTAAAGATAGCGAACGAGTGTCCGCTCAATCTTGATGATATGATGATACTAATCAGCAAGAACTTCATGTCAATTGACGAGTACAACCAGATCTATCTTACGGAGGTTGAGCTGTTCAATGATGCGGAGGAAGTGTTCCCAATTAAACCTTCCCTCCTAAAGAACCTTGAATTTTTGGAAATCGATTAGTACAACAAGTTCGCCAACTGATGATCAAACGATAGTATATGATTACATTTCATATTGCTCAATTAGTATTTGATCAAATTTTAACATTAATCTATTTTTATGATCATTCGAACTGCACTTGAAATACCTCATAATCTTACAGGGGCTGGCTTTCTCCTCCGATCAGCATTTCGTTGCTGGCTACTCCCTATACGAACACCTTCTAGAAGCTGCTGTTTAAGTGGTAGGAAGTCTGTACTCTGCGCTTCGATGTTACG
>JAOXNN020217016.1:0-16281 GCA_028571205.2 Hydropsyche betteni
TGGAGGTTGTATAACGACGATGGTGTCCCGTGTTGTTCGTGAATCACGCGCCCACTGCAACGCCTAAACAGAAGCTGCTGTTGCGGTTGTGGATTTTGTCGGGTGATGGTGGGTTGTCGAGATGTTAGGAGTTGTTGTTTGTGCATTGTAATTAGATGGGTACGCGTCAGGTGGACAGGTACCAACTGGACAGATGCCAAGTGGACAGCTTCTAAGTGGACATGTGCCAACTGGACAGGTACCAACTGGACATGTGCCAACTGGACAGGTACCAACTGGACATGTGCCAACTGGACAGGTACCAAGTGGACAGGTACCAAATGGACAGATACCAACTGGACAGATACCAACTAGACAAATACCAACTAGACAGATACCAACTAGACAGATGCCAATTGGACATGTGCCAAGTGGACAGGTACCAAGTGGACAGATGCCAAGTGGACATGTACCAAGTGGACAGATACCAAGTGGACATGTACCAAATGGACAGGTACCAAATCGACAGGTACCAACTAGACATGTACCAAATGGACAGATGCCAAGTGGACAGGTACCATGTGGACAGGTACCAAATGGACAGCGATCAACTGACCAGCAAACGTTTTTAAAATAGCCTACAATTCAATGTGTACATATTTGAGTTACGCGTCGTAAATATATTAATAAAAAAATAATATATATTATATTCAAGTGAAGAAATACAATTGCTAACGTGTATGTTTTTATTCGAAAATTACATGCATTCCAATGAGAATATTACCCGCGATAGAGAAATATTAGTAAACATTAATCAAGTTTTCGACTACAAATATGTATAGTAATATCGGGTGTTGATATATGTGTTTGGTCGATTTGTTTAACCCGATCCACTTTTTATGTGGGGAATACGTTCCAGAGACTACCGTGTAAAAAAATGTATGGTGACCACAAAAAAATTGGAGACATGTTCCATCAGTATATTTGGATAGAACTTTCATCCAAATATTCTTTATGAAAAATTAGCGGATTGTACCCGGCGTTGTTCGGGTAACGGGCTTGGATACCCGGCGTTGTTTTTCATTTTAAAATAGCGTCAGATCGAGTTGTAAAATTGTTTTAATGATACAAAAACCTTCCTGGTGCAGATTAATGGTATTTCATTATCGTTTGCAATAGGATAAGATTTTTTTGTTAATATCAAAAATCTGAGCTTTTTTATAGTAGCGATAAAGGATCAATAACTACAAATGCAAAATAATAAAACCAAAAAAAAAATTATGTATTTGGAAAATATATTTTCACAATCTAAGTTTCATACATAAATATTCCCGAGTTGATCCTTCAGATTAAAAATTTTAATTTAAATAAAATTGTAAGCTTAAAATTTCGAAAGAGATTATTAAAATTTCCCACCGTTTCCACAATATTTCCCCCTAAAATATCCCGACCTACAATAACCGAATCAAATTAAAACTCTAATTAAATAACCGACCAGCAACACCATTCAATCAACAAAAATGCGCATATTAGATTAACATCCTTCATTTCAATCGTAATTTTCCTCCCGATTCCGATCTCGCCCGACCGCCGAAAGACACACACACAAAAAGTGACGTTTCACGCGATGCACTTCGAAATTTTCGAAAACACATAACAATGATGAAAAACGGCCACAATCAAGAGTTGAATAGCCGTAATTATATATCGCTCAGACATATATCACGCAATATGTTCTGTGTGTCTTCCCGGACAGAGGCCGGGGTCAGTAAGTAGCACAAAAACAAATATTTATACGAGCCAAGTGCAACGACCCCTTCAGGTGTCTACGGAAAAACGACAAAGCACCGAAAAATCCATGAAAGTTCCGATTTAATATTAAATGGCGGGGGGAATTACGAGTATTTTTTTTTTACACCCCAGGTTGAAGGTCTCGTCAATATTTTATTAAGCGGGAGAAAAGCCGAGTTTTATTGCGTGTAATAAAAAAAATTGGGTTTTGGACGCGAGAAAAACAAATTGGATTTAATCTCGCAAAGGGAAAAATATAGATACATACGAAAGAAATTAAAAAGAAGGCGTTGCGAAACTATCTTCGTATTTCGTTGCGAAATAAAATCGGTTTATTTGTCGTAATTAATTGGATTTTTTTTTTTAATTGAAAGGTGATTATTATGATTTTTTTTCAATTTAGTTTGTATTTGAAAATATTTTATTTTCTATGTAGATGACTCTATTTGACGATGAATCGTAAAATAACTAATATAAAAAATTCAAATCATTTTAGTATAGGATTTGATTATGTTTAATGATGTTTTTTAGTTATTTTAATTAAAAACTAACGAAAAAATACGAGAACTAATTAGTTTATATTGTACAACAGTAAAATAATATTATGAGACATCTAGCGATAGTAACTCACACTATATACTGTAATATTAGTTTTATGAAAATATCACAGATGGCGCTTAAAACTAAAAAAAATACTTTTATATTTTTAACACAAATATCAATATTCACACGTCGCATTAAATGAAAAATTATAAAATAAAAAATTGTTTTGTAAATCTTTATGTGCATTGATTCCATGCGTCATATTATTTTCTCATCAATCGTCAGCGGTAAATTTAAACGCGATTTAAACATGTTACATTGTTGTTTACAACAGCCGTTCGCTAAAATTCATAACAGCATCGGAATTTGCAATTTAACGCAATTACCGTCGTAAAAATCGCGCAAATTGAATAATGGATGATATAACTGGATCTCTCGGACGCATTTGTAAAAATGTTACGTTTTCGATTATGAAAAAAACTGGAATGGCTAGATTCCCCGATGCAAGAAGGAAAACGTCTATACACAAAAAAATCATCGCATAACGGATAATTGAAACGTTGAACCGTTTGTCAGAGTTCACAATACAACACTAATAACACGCGAGATTCCACTAAAATATTTACCACATTTGACCTATCAAGCGAATGACGGAATCCGAAGCACACGATCAATTTTTTCCAACTTTCGTAATAAGGATTCGTGCGGACGGACATTAAACCCACATACGTCTAGACTAGAGGCATGTAATTGAGATTTAATCTGATCGGGTAAAAACTGGCGTTAAAAACGGGCTTACATAGAGAAACGTCGATATTCCAGTAATTTGCATACTAAAATAGATTGTGCACGGCGACAACGCAAAGGGAAATCCAATTACCGAGGACTTGCATATGGACAGGAATAGACAGGGAATCCCTCTTTAGTATTTTCCCCTATGTCGATTTTGGGGGAGATTACCGAAGGGCCAAATCGAGATTTCTATCAGCAATGATCATATTTACGAATCATTTATTTTTCGAGTCGACAGAACTAACGTCCCTATTCGAATGGATTGTTTTAGACGAGCTTTTTGAATGGTCTTTTTTTATGGATTTGGAGCTTTGAAAAAAAGGCAATATTTACGAGTGCATCTCGGACGAGTTTGGTTAACACGTACGTACGACCTGTTCCTCTCGGTCACGAAGTTAATTTTATGCAAAAATGTCATATCTAACGGTTCGAAGCTCAACTTACAATATGGGACACGACATGTTGAAAGATGACAGTATAATAAAGTTCTGTTGTTGGTTTGTACTTAAAACGAACAATCGCATATGTTACATCGAGTGTCGAAACTCGAGTTATACAAATTATACAAAGTCTAGAAATTGAATTTATGTCTGTCATCTACCGCAGTAAAATTAATTTGAATACGCAATACGAAAGTATGGATTATTTTTTTTTTCAATGGAGGCATAAACTAACCCAAAAACGAAAAGCGAAAATAATATGACCCCGTCATACGTTTCCGAAAATGGAACAACACAATACCGAGGCCGACTCTATCAATTTCACCTAAGTTCATTTTACGCGAAAAATCGAAAGAAGGCTAAAATTTCATGCAAATCATCGTACGGGGGTGGTCAAGGTCAAGGAAACTCGCTCTCGTTGCTGATATCCAAGTAGGAAAACCAACCGACACCCACTCACATACATTAATTATCCACTTTTTTTACGCCACATAATGAAATTCGATATTGCGGTCGTAAAGAGCGTATCGCGTTCGAACAACAGAAATATGGCAAAGGGGAGATTATTATAGGAATCGATACGTGAGGGAACACGGGAGTGCACCTATACATAGAGAGTGCTAGCTGAGGGTAAAAGGCTTCATCGTATTGCAATAGCAAACGAGTGTGGGCATGACTCATGCAATTGTGCATTGTAATACAATCGTAGAGTGCGTCAACGGAAACGACTTCGGCGGACAAACATCTCGAAACACCTCTTTGCATACGTTTTGCATGCAGGTTTTGTCGGGTAATGAGTGGATCGTGGCATCCGCTGGAGCATTGTTGATGATGGGATAGCGAAAAGAGTGATGAAAAAGGTGTCTATTTCGGTCCGGATACGCGAGGAAGTGTTGTGTGGCTGTTTGTTAATGTAATGATCGTGTTCTTGAGAAAGGAGCGTATACGCGGCCATATAAGGACCTCGAATGATTCCAGTGTACGAGTTTGTTGAGATTAGATTAATCGTCGGTTAGAGAGTAAATATGAATATATGAGAAATAAGCGTTGCTGTGTTTACAGAATCCTAAATTTAGAATAAACATGTCAACGTTGAAATGTACACATAAATAAGATAAAATAATATCGAAAAAGGACCGAAAAATATAAAATCATCGATTTGTTGAATAAAAGCATGTTTTTAAAATCGAAAACATGCCCTGAGGACAAAGAACTAGCGCAAGTACGCTGATAACTTATCGAACAACGTCCGGACACGCATTTGAAACAATGGACTAAATTATAATTACACATCTCATGTCCATAGTCTAATTCTAATATAACGAAAATACAAGCAGGCATCCTTCGAAAAAATCCGAAACTAGTCATCCACGACGAACACACAAACAACATAAGTGAAAGATAAATCGAACTGTCATTTATCAACGTTGAAAAGTTCATCAACACCGAACAGCCGATCCCCAACAAGGGAACAACTCAAACAACTCGTCGAAATTGAAAGGAAACAAATGGCGAAGGAGACGAACGACGTCTGGGCACGTACATACTCCAGGACACGACCGCCATTTTAATCAGGACCTCGAGGATAAACGACGCTCAAGAAATGCCAAAGATTCGCTTTCGAATACAGACGCATTCGAGGGAAGAAAGAACTTGCGAAAGTCGACTCGTTTAGCCCACGAGTGTTTTGTCCGCCCACGATTCGCGATGCGACTCGAATGCAATTATTTGCCGGTGCAACGAAAGCGAAAGTCAATATGGGGTTTCAAATGAACCGATCGGCTCGAATAAACATGCTTAAATAAACCTGTGGTTAAATATGAATGGCATACGAAGGTCTTGCGGACGCTCTTTTAGCAATCTTGGAGCAATCGAATCTGTATTTGAATTTAAATTGGATCCGAGTCTTTCTTTGGCGAAATTCGGATTCGTGCGAAGGTTTAATTTAAGATTATTTTGTATAAATGTAAATTTTTCAGTTACGTGTTTGTGTTTCGAACGCTTATTGAAAACGTACGTGTTTAAATTTTCGCGATTTTGTTCTTAATCGTTGATGTTTTGAACTAGATTTAATGAAAACAAATTGAAGAAATCACTGCAGCAGAAGCGCGTGGGTCGTGAATTATGATGACGATAATGAATTTTAAATTGAATATTTCCGAAAACGATAAATTCGCAAATAACTTTAATAAATTTCGAGTTTCTGTCGTAAATTTGTTCGGGACATGTAAAAGAACGACGAGAAAGTACCTACCGCAGACTTGAAAGCATATCGAATTGCATTATCTAGGAATATTTTTAGCAGTTGTGTGGAATCGTGACTCATATGTTTTTATAAAGAGAGTTAATTCAAACAATAAGTACACAGTGCAAATTGGTCATCAGAATTGTGCGAAAAAATGATTCAGTTCAACAATGATTCTGAAATTCGCAACACAAACAAATCGAATGAACGTTTTTGCAGTAACAAAACGTGATGTTATTATGACCCAAATAATAAGCGGTTATGTACTAATATTTTCACAGACCATATACGTTGATGTTTCACGCATGAAATCAAAATAATTTTTACGATCCTTGCACGTCCATATCTAGAAATGATAAATTATGCGACCTATCCAAAAAATGGAAAACCACGCGCGAAAACCAGCAAAAAATTATCGACAGATAACAAAATCGATAGAAATGTTTTCTCAATAGTTATCGAATGCAGAAAGAAAAATGAAAATATATCACACACAATGAGTATGTCACATAAAGAACTAAACTGGATCAAAGTACGAAGCAATTTATAACAATCTTCTTCAGATTATAAATGGGTCATTTCCGACGAGCATTTTTTTTACGAATTCTCCAAAGATGAGTTTACAGCTACAGTTTTTCACGGCCAAACATAAAATAAATGAGAATTTCCAGCATGAATCGTGGTGTTATTTTCAGCGATCATCGAGAGGGGCACATTATACACTTCGCCAGCATCTGCATGTGAAAACGATCCTGGATTTTTTTATTTCGTATTTGTTCAATATTTTTTTTCGAAAAGGAACATGCAGCTTCTCTTTTAACTCAAAGCAAACGCACTCCAAGCAAAGTCAACAACTCTTTACGGAACACTCATTCCCGAGAGTCATTAACGCTTTTTCCGCTTCGAAATTGCGCTTTTTTATCGTATTTAAGAGCCCTTCGTGTTGTCGAATCGTATTCTACCCCGAGGGTATGAAATTCGTGCGAATATTTTTAAAATTCAATATAAAAAAGGCCATCGGAAACGGAGTTATTCGAAAACACGCCATACTGCGGCGTACACGTATGCAATTAGGTATTGTAATTTTTTTTTTGATTAATCGAAAATCCGATACTAAGAAACGCGTATAATTGAAAAAACAAATCGCGTGACAAGAATCTGGGAATTAATTAAAATCGGCACCGATACGAAACACGACCAAAGATCCGCCATATACAGCGACGTTGTGGGGAAATGAATTTTATTGTACAAATCTTGTATTAGGACTCAAATGCCCACGCCTTCTTCGACGTTTATTCAAAGGAGGCGTTCTTTATGTATTGTAATTCGCATAATCGTATTTGCGGTTTCCCATTGTGCCTCGCTTAAAAGAAACCCAACAAAAAGCCGAATTTCCGAGACAGAAAATCAGATTAGTTACGAGACGAAATGTGACTCAGAGCGAGTTCTTCTCGTCTTCCCAGCGAATTCGTCATCATTTCAGACGGTTGCATTGTCGAGTTGCATTCCGCCAAGTCTCCAGATCTGGAGATCAACGACCCATTCGCATAAACAATATTTATAGAAGCACTTCGAAGGCAATAAACGTTGCAAAAATGAACGAGTCGAGTCGCATGATTTAGCAGCGGGACGATTAGAATTCACCGTCCGCTGGGCTCGTTTCTCGCAACGAGAATTATAATATTCTACGAGGAAACCCACGTTCTGGATGAGTGTTGTGTGTGTGTGTTCAACACTTGATGATTGCTAATGGTACGTTTCCACTTGCGCAAGTGCAAGTGACTTTCGTGCGATTTCGTATGGGACTTTGCGGGGCTTTCTTGGAGACGATGACGATGCTTAATTCGCGTATGACAGATTAATGGTGATGGGAGATGATGAGATCAGGGGCGTGCTGAGAGAATTTCATACTCTAATCATGGATCAGAAATGACACCAGAGCTGATCATATATTTAGTGTG
Source organism: Hydropsyche betteni (assembly GCA_028571205.2). Lineage (NCBI taxonomy): Eukaryota > Metazoa > Arthropoda > Insecta > Trichoptera > Hydropsychidae > Hydropsyche > Hydropsyche betteni. Next base: position 7,752 of record JAOXNN020217016.1, read on the forward strand.
ATTTGATGCAGGAGTTCCGCATTGCTAAGTGTTTTTTTTTTTTGTTTTGAAGCAGCATGACATTTTATCGGATATTAGAAACGCACATTAAAATGTGATATTAATGTTTGTGTTGAAAACAGATTTTAAGATTCCAGTGTGAAAATTTTATATTTAAATAACGGTTTGAATTTAACTAAAAAGAGCCGTTATTTCAATATGAAAATTTCGACGTATTCTACCTTAAAATATCACAGTTCAAATTTACCATATCTTCTCACATTTTTTAGAAATAATAATAAAAAATTACGACCCTCTTCGGGAATGTTCTTTTATTAAATGCTCGTTCACCTCGTTAACGATACGTTCCTGGACATGATGAGTGTTTAATGTCAAAACTAACTAACGATTAATGGCTGCTTTATACAAGTAACGAGATTCTACAAACATCGTTCAGACGAGCTGAAAAAGCAAACTGAATAAGAATCGAGTCAAAAATAATTACCAACAGAATGTAAAAGAAGCTGCAAGTGCACTCACATTAAGCTCGAACATAAAAATACACTTAACAGATCGATTGAATTGCGTAAAAGCATATTTTCAGCCATTTTGTTCGTTCAAAACAGATAAGACGATATTGAAAATTATTCTCATTACAAAGATCATTCTATCAAGTTGTTTATATTTTTTTATACGGAAACTATAATATTTATTCAATATAAACGAAAAATTATATTATATCAAAAAAAATCTCAATTCAGTTTTATGATTTTACAATATGGCAGAACGAAAAAAATTCGACACACTTATGTCAAACTCTGGATTATATATTACCCATTTTTTAACAATCGTAGATGAATTTTTTTCAAATCCAATCCATACTCGCTCAGATTACAAAAAAATCATCTGAAATCCACAGAATCGAGACGAAGTCGAAATTAATGACCGAAAACGGTAAACTGGCGGTTCGCACGCGAAAGTGCGCATAGCTGGTTACAGTTAACGATCGACAAAATTCAGCACAGCCTGAAAGTCCCACGAGAGAGCAACTCGACGGAATGCAGCATGATAATTTCGAGATATTAAAACGAGCTCTTGTAATACGTACGGGCAGTTACAAGTGTTACACATGTAGCCCAGTGGATCAACCGGGCTCTTGACCTGGCCGCGGCGCATCACGATTGTGAGTTATTATAATGCATCGCGTATGAAAAAAAAAAGCTTTATATAAATCACACATAGTGTGTAGGAAAAAAGCGATACGTCTCTAAACTGGTGTGGAGCGGCACGCGAGAAATGCACCCGATTGGCAGTAGAAACTGCATCGTCGGCTAATTAAACTGGAGCCGTTTATAAATCTTTCAATGAAATCCTAAATTGGCTAATCTCGTTGAAATATCGCGGTCGAGACGGCTTTCAGCGTAATTTCTTAATTGACATGATTGTCGTTTCCGTTTTCGTAAATTTGTGCGATTGAAAAGTGCGACTTTTTAAAAATTCCATCTTGAAAAACCGATCGCTTTTGCGCGATTGTAAATTTTAAATTTATACAACGAACGCGTTACAAAATATTCAATTCATAACATTTCCATTTCGGAAAACACATTCATAACAACGGCATTCAATCACGAAACCGATAACGACTCCGAATCGGCGCTTTCTCGAATTGAACCGAGCTGAAAACTGCGATTTTGCACAATCCGACAGTATTGCATGACCAAAAGGACGAAAATCGGAACGGCAATCAGGAAGCCGAGGACCATTCTTCTCGAAAAGGACAAGAGGCCGTGGTTGGCGCAATTTAACACGCACACTCGAACTGTGCTCACAAAGAAACCAGTTTATAGAATATCCATACATAATCGAACCAACCGACGGGGTTACTGCTGCATATTACATTCATATTGTGTGGGCGATTCGAGTGTCCCAAATAAGCATGGGGCTCGATTGTTTTCATTTTGTCTATACGACTCAATTTGACTAATGAGAAGCTATTCCAATAAATATTGTCGGTATATGTTGTGATTCATCTTGGTTTTTGATTTGTGATTTCGATTTGTCAGAATGCAGTTTCGAGGTTAATGGATTTGATTGAGGATCTGCGTAATTGAGATGTTGAGTGAGATTGGTTTTTTTTAAATTTTACTGACGGAAAATAAAGGAGTTGAAAGCTTCGTGAAATTTAATGTCCTTTTCTTAATTGTGATGTTGAGATTCGATGATAACACGAATGATCTTTGTGGAATGCAGTTTTGAGAGTTTGTTGGTAATTTAATGTTTTTTTTAATAATCAGAATATTTTGATCAGATAAAGATCTTATTTATATTATTATATTTAAAAAAATATATCCCGAATATGACAAGCATCCAGAAAAGCATTAGGTAATAATTTCCGGAACATAAAAAATCATCGTTTCGCCTATTGAAACATAATTACAACACATTCTGGAATGTATTTAATGTCTTTTTAATATTAGTGATTCCTGAAACGTTTCTACTGCATTCCGAATACGGTAAGAAAATTACGTAAAATCTGCAGTCCCGAATTTTCGATTTGGTCCATAGCCAGTAACAACAACGGAAGTAGAACAGCTCCAGGTCAGTACTTTTCTATTCTAAAAATATAACATAATAGACAAAAAAGCTGATAAAAAGGCGAAGATAATTTTTCATCCCGACCCCGATATTAAGACTGCTAAAATGGCGTTTTTTCAACATTATTTACGAAAACCCGAATGTTACGAGGCAATTTGGCGATGAATAAAACCTGTCGATATTGAAAAATTTGAAGATCAGGTTCGTGTTTTGAACATGTTGCTATTTCGATATAATATTATTGTCTGAACAGTTATATTGTTATTTAAAACTAATGATAATACTTGAGAGGGATCAACGTCGATCAATATAAGACTTTAACACTCGTAAAAAATTACGAGGATATATCGCACTAATGACTTATCATAAAACTTACACCGAAAGTTGAATGGTCTGTGTTATTTAAAAAAAACATTGATTGCGTATCGACGAGCGAATTAACAACAGTTGTTATGCGAGAAGTGCTTTATTGAAATTTAAGGCTTTAAAAAAATTAATTGCTATCCATAAAAACGGTGAATTTCCAATCTGTTGAACAATCCGAATTTAATTGAGCGAATAATCTTCGTTCAATGCATATTCAGGAACTGCAAAATCGATCGATTTACGAATAAGGAAATCGATTTAGAATGTATGTAGAGTAGAAAGGATTGCGCATTATTTGCAAAAAAAATGTGAAACTTCTTGAAAGACGACGGTCTATATTTGGGGCGAGAAAATGAGGAAAGATGTTACCGAGACTCAATGGAAGCGCGTTATGGTATCGGTCTAGTTCTTTTTCATCTTTCCAATTTGTTTTGCATTTTTTTCAATTGCGGCCGGTGGTCGTGTGAAGATCGGAATCGATTAAAACAATGGCGAGAGGGCGTGAGGGTGATTTATCGACGTTTCGAGTGGGTGTGCTTCGTATGAAAACGTGAAATTGAAAACGAAACGGAGGAATCCAGATCAGCGTTTCTCGGCTGATTGATTGTTTGCGGACGAACGAGGCGATTTTGAGTCAAGTGCGGTCTCGAAATCTCGGTTTCGGCTTTGGAGTGTTTTGATTGTGAGAAAATTAATGGTTCAGGTGAATTTCTATGTAAATACGACGAAAAAGTTATTTGGCCAAACGAGTTTTTCACTTAACATAGCAAGTGAGTATTTTCGAATGATTGCATATGGAGTTTTTTTAAAAGAACCTTCGTTTTAATGAAAGTACTGCAGAGCACTTTATCTCGTTAAGTTAGGTTACTAAATATTCAGAACTGTCAAAATATATTTTGAATTACCATTATTCATTTTATTTGAAACTCTAAAAAAAAAAAAAAAATTATCAAGAAAAACTTGATACCTAACAAAAAGCTCGACTTTCATTTACATACAAAAAATCTATATAAGAAATTTCAACGATCTAAAAAGTACCTGAAAGAATATAGTACTCCTTATCTTACTGAATCTGGGATAATATATAATCAAAACTGTTAAATATAATACGATATCACATCGTTAATAATTCCAAATTTACTTCACGAAAATATCTATAAATATTCATTTACATTTTAAACATAAACAAACATTAACCTAAAAAAATCAATAGAAGCAACTTAAAACTAAACACGATCGACAATCTAAAGAACACAGGGATAAAATTTCGTAACTAAACACTTACTAATTCAATAACAAAACTCATATAATAAAAAATATCCAATATCACAAAAGAACTGATACATTCACATTCAACATCCATTTCAAAAAAGCTAAATACACTAAAGATTAAATATTTTACACCTCAAAGCACCTATACCTGAATTATACGACCAAAACTATTAAATCATCAAAAGACCGATTAAATCCAACACCTTCACACACTTAACATAGTTCGAACCTGAAAACCTTTACTACAAGGAAACAAACGACACCCAGAGGGGGTGATGCACCTCAAAACCCATAATAATCCCCATAGCTGGATTATATAAGATCAAAACTATTAAATCATCAAAGGGTCGATAAATCCAACACACATTCAACACACCTTGAACCTGAAAACCATCACCACAAAGAAACAAACTATCCTTGATATGCCTAGATACTGTGATGCACCTCAAAGCATACCTAATCATTTCTATAGCTAGATTATATAGGACTAAAACTACAAAATTATCAAAAGATAGATAAACCCACACAAATTTAACACATTTCGAAAACGGCAATCATTTCGACAAAAAAAAAAACAAACTATCCGAACGGTACCCAGAGGAGATGATGCACCTCAAATCACATCTAATCATCTCTATAGCTAGATTATTAATATAGTCTAGCTGATTTGATTTGATCTTATGATCAAAACTATAAAATCAACAAAAGATAGATAAATCCAACACACATTAAATACATCTCGAACCTGAAAACCATCAACACAAAGAAACAAACTATCCGAACGGCACCTAGATAGAATGATGCACTTCAAATCACACTTGATCATCTCTATAGTTAGATTATATAAGATCAAAACTATAAAATCATCTAAAGATCGATAAACTCAACACACATTCAACACATCTCGAACCTGAAAATCATCACTACAAAGAAACAAACTATCCGAATGATGTCTAGATAGAGTGATGCATCTCAAAGCATTCCTAATCATTTCTATAGCTAGATTATATAAGACCAAACTATAGAATCGTCGAAAGATCGATAAACCCAACAGAAATTCAACACATTTCGAACCTGACAATCATCACTACACAGAAACGAACTATTCAAACGGTACCTAGAAAGGAGATGCATCTCAAATAACACCCGATCATCTCAATAGCTAGATTATATAAGACCAAAACTATAGAATCGTCGAAAGATCGATAAACCCAACATACATTCAACACATTTCGAACCTGACAATCATCACTACAAAGAAACGAACTATCCAAACGGTACCCAGAAAGGATGATGCACCTTAAATCACACCCAATCATCTCTATAGCTAGATTATATAAGACCAAAACTACAGAATCGTCGAAAGATCGATAAACCCAACACACATTGAACACACCTCGAACCTGAAAACCATCACCACAAGGAAACAAACGATCCCAACGGTACCCAGAGGGGGTGGTGCACCTCAAAGCACCTCGTCCCGCTGCAGCTGGGTCATATATGGTAAGAACTGGTCCTCCTGCACCACCAGCCTCCCACGAGCCTCGCATTCCGGTTTCGCACTCCGTATGGCGAGTGCAAGGCACTATCTCTGGCCTCGCATCGATCAGACGGTCCCCTTTGTGGGATGTTGGTGCATCGCAAAAAAATAAGTTGCCAAAGGATACGTCTGCTGTATTCGTCATCGGGTTCGGGGAAGGACCGTGCTGGTTTTTTTAGGGTTGCCGAAATCGGGAGTGTGTCCTTTTTCGAGGGGGATGTGGTGGAATTTTTGATCGGGGGTTTTTGTGGGAGGATGTTTGGTTTTGGGGTATTTGTGCGGTGTTGAGTTGGTTTGATTGGTGTTGGATTATGTTAGGATTAGTGGGAGGCCGGTTGAGGGTCAATGTGTTTTGGAGTTTGAGAATTATCGATAAATGAAGTTCGAAATAATGACGGTTTACATTTTTATCTTATCGATTGTTACTACAGGAAAAATAAAATGAAATTGGCTGTTTATTTTTCAAATGGCCAATTTATTTAGTATTATTTATTCGAGGGTAATAAAATTAATTAAAAGTTAATTGAATACTGTTATCTTTATTATACTTTGTGTTAATTGTATAATATAATAACGATATTTGAAATAATCGATGTTTTTAATTTAACCGATAGATTATATCGAGTAAATGAATTAATTCTGGAATAAATTTTAACCAATTAAATTTGAACGACTTTCCAAGGGTTTCAGTGCATAAAAAATATTATTTTTATTCGATCTTTATGCGATAAGATATGTAAATTGAAACGAGCATGATTTACTTATCAACAAGCACGTAACATAAACAATAGTACAATATTATTAAAACATCAAACGGTATCGAGATGTAGTCGATTGAGATAAAACGGTTCTATTTGAACAAAAGTGCATATCGTAGAATTTTCGATACGTGATTTTCAACACATATGTTTGATTTACTTTTTTATCGTTTTCAGTCAACAATTCTGGTATGTTTTATATTATGTGGTTAAATAAAATGCCGAATATGTTATATAATTTCCGGGTAAAGATCATCGAAAAAGCATTTCAATGGTAGTGTAATGATAACTAAATTCTTAGATATTGTACATGTTTTTATCAGCATTATTTAGAAGATGAATCATTAAAGATTCATAGTGAAAAAAGCTTAGGATTTTTATCAAGGAAAAATACACGGGAAAGTCGGTCGTAGAATAAACAATGCATGGAAAAAAAAATGCATCAAAAGATTTTTTCGAATCTAGAACAGCATGTCATTTTTTCCATGCAATCTGTCATCAATTTTTTTTTCGTTTTCAAAACAATAAATGTTGATAGAAAAAACGAGAAATCCGATGCGTTTGATTGACTTTTAATATAAAAAGCATTTTTTCAACGCGATCATTATTTTCAAGAAGCCATTTGTCATAAGAGAAAGTATTTTTATTATCCGAAAATACATTATCATTTCGATTCACATTCGATATTTTGATTTCAGAATATAACAATTTTATCAAAACAATAGGATTTTAAACATTAATTACGATTATGATTAAAAATTATAATGAAAAAACAGTAACAATAAAGCGCATCGATCATTGATAAACGAAAACAATATGAATATAAGATTTTTTATTTCAAAACAGAATTTCGTCATTATTAGTAAAGCACATAAAAAGTTCACGATAAACTTTTGACATTAACACCACACTGCACGAATGGCCGCCGCCGACAGATGTTCGAAGGGCTGCACAAACGACACGAAAATCAAAATCAAAATCGAAAACACAAAATAACGCGTCATCCGAAATTTTTCATTCTAGATCCGTCCATTTCAATGGAGCCCAAACGATCCGACCAAAAACCCACCGTGTGCAACAACGCCATAATTTTGAATGAAAACGCCAACATTTCGGCACTTACTTGATGGAGCTCTTGCTGTTTTCGTTCAAGCCTACGAAAATGTTGGTGGAAGTCATCCTGACGATGCGAAGAAAGGCTGCACGAAGAGGGCGAGAACGACGTCAAGTACACACCCCACGACGATCGGAGAGCGACTGAGCGAACGAATTGAATCGAGCAGCTGCAGCGTGCCAACGATCAATAGATGGCGCCACTATCGACCGTTATTATTCAAAAGTGTTCAGGAGCTTGTGCAATGTTTTGCGCGTTTTCAGGTAGTTGTTGCGTTATTGACGTTTCGGGTAGTGATAGGTGCATGGTTGGGTTAGGTAAGGGTTTAGTTGTGTTGTGCCGGTTTTTATTTTATTTTATTTGAACTTTGGTGTTTGATGGAAATTATTTTTTTTAATGATGGGCAATGTTTTGTTTTGTTTTAACTTATGTGGTGTTTTATTCGATAATCACGTTTATATGGAAACGTTTAATGTGGAAAATATGTTAAGAAATAATAAAACGTTTAACGTGAAAGCATTAGTTTCTACGTTTCTAGCGTTCACACATTCGCATCCAACTTTTGATGCTAAACGTCAGTCAATTATTTCTATCCCCTATATATAATAGCGGATTTCTGTTTGTTCGTTCGTTCGTCTGTGTCGATGACGCTCGTGACTTTTTTCACTTTTTTTATGATGTTGTTGATGTTGATGATGGTGGTGATGTTGATGATGATGATGATGATGATGGTGATGATGATGATGATGATGACGATGAACAAATTAACTGGTTTTATTAATTAAATATTAAATATTCAAATCGAGTACGGGCTTTAGGTAGCCTCTATCTCTGACTTCGCCTATATGTCACAAACAAATAACAAATGAACTATTTTGATTTTATTAATTAAATATTAAATATTCA
>JAOXNN020217039.1:0-16279 GCA_028571205.2 Hydropsyche betteni
CAACAGCATTGGAGATAAAGGGGCAGCGCACGTTCCTAAATTAATCAATTTACTGGATTTGCATTTGGGTAAGGGTGCATAAAACTCAGGTGATAACAACATTGGGGATCAAGGGGCATTTTAGATCTCAAAGATGAGAAGCTTGGTATATTTATGTTTAGGTAAGTGTCTGATTAACTCAGGGAGAAACCATATTGGAGTCGAAGGAGCGATGCACCTTTCGAAAATGGTTAACTTGTAGGTTTTAAATATTGGTAAACATGGATTCTACTCAGAGGATAACAACTTGACTGAATAGTTTGTTATGAGCATCTGCTGGCCTGGCAAGACAACAATCTGATTCGTCTATGAAATATACATATCGGACTTCACAATATTTCTCTGTACTCTCGTCAAGCGTAGACTGAGGTGGAAAGTTAGTATTGAAACAAATGCAAGTCGTGGCTGAAAGATAGAATTTTATGAGATTTCGTTAGACCTATTAGTCGGTCGTCCTTTGCCAGATATGACTATGAAGTTAGGACATTTAGCAGAACATAAATGGACATGATATCATAAGAGAGCTTGACCTATAGGATAGGAGGCTAAGTTATTGTTACTGCTCTTGAAGTAAGAAAGAATACATTAGTTTTCAAGTTTTTGCTCAATAATATTCGTGCATAACTTTGCTAATTCTAAAAACTGGATCATAATAGTTTCATGTTTGAAAAAAGAACACGAGTAATTCTGCCGAGGCTCAGGCACTTCGACACCACCATCCGCATTGAGGGTCTACACCTGCTCGAGCTTCGGCGGCGAAGACTCAGAGTCTAAACGGCAGGCGACCCATTCTACTCTTGAACACGAGTTGCTGGGAGTATGCGTCTCAAATTTGTAGATATGAACTTTTTTGTCAGGATTGTCGAAGTAACCTCTAACTCAGAACACACTGCTAAAACTCAAGCATAGTTCTAACAACAAAGGAGATGACAACAGCGGATGAAATACACTTTTCGGCTGAAACGCATTAGAAACTTCAACCAAAACAAATTGTTGATCAAAGATTGTATTATGGGCATGGGTAACTCAATTTACACTGTCACTGTTAACCACACCCACCTTCCCTCCGAGAGGGACTGACTGGGCATCTTAACACCATCTCTTCAACCCGATGACGCGGGGACCTGTCTTTTTGCTGCTTTCGAGTATTTGGTCGTGGGACAGGGACAGGGATATCAAACCAATTTCTGAGAGTTTTCTTTGCTTTCATTAGAATTTCGACCGCTTACCCGCCAGGAGGTACTGATGACCTCTCTTATGTCTGGTTAGGGTGCGACCCCCCATCACTGTTAGAAGGTTGAAAAGGCTTTAGATGTCAATTGTTGAGGTTGCAAGATTTTCAATTATTCATCATCCATAACAGACCAGAGTCAATATGTAAGAGTACACATATTATTCGACCTCACTTACTTTGTCATAAAATGATCTAAAATAAGTTACTTCTAGTCTATTGATGCAATACTCGAGTATTCATAACTAACTATATTACTCGCCCGCATTGAAAACTATCGATTTTAAAAGTAATCGCAGAACTTGCTTGCCAACCTAAGAGCTCCACTCTTACCGGTACGAGTCCTCACTTTCGAAGAACAGAACTGCATAAGCGATAATCATCTCTGAGTAGTTCAAAAAGATGAACCCAACACGATCCACGATTGCCAGAGCTTCTTTCGAAAAGCAACCAGAACGGAATCGATGCAGCGACAAAAGTTTCTAGCATAAAAGCGTCTTCTGTGGTCAAAGAGAAGTCATTCAAGCAACCATAACACAATCTGAGCGACTTCATGTCTGTGAAAAAGAGCAAATACGAAGGTCTGCAAGGCTTACACACTCGACCGGCAGAAGATATTGAAGACCATCGGTATCACTTCTATGAGGAGGAAAACGATACAAACAACCAGTCAGATTCATTTACTCAGAGTGAAGATCAGAAAAATCACCTTAAGACACACAAACAAGCTAGAAAAGTGGTACTGTATTGCAAGGGGACCAACCAGTAAAGGAATCCCCTACCCGTGTTTCTTGGTTCAACATGACATAGAAACACCGAAACTCCACCATCTCTCATGATCATACAGGAGGGTGAGAAGAAGGGAGGCATCGTTAATCTTAAAGACACCGCTCTCTAAAAGGACTTCATCAACCTTTGTAAAATTCACCATTTAACCCATGAATTTCAATTTTAAAACATAAGTAGAGTCATCATAACGTGAACGTGAGTTGCTTATTTAAATATATAGTTCTACTCAAGGTCTTTTGAGGAAAGAGGTTATCTGCTAAACAGAGTTTCTTCAAGTTTTTGAGGGTTTACATTCCTTCAATTTTCTCAACCGCATTGCCTTTGATGTTGAGTGACCTAAGCTATGACATTCCAGCAAGGTTGATGTTTTCACTGAGCTCGTTCTTGTAAAGCTCAAGGACAGCTAGACTCCTGAAGTTTCTGAGTACGTCGAGGCAGTCGTTTGTCAACTTATTTTTGTTCAGATTCAATCTCAACAGGCTGTTCATAGGATATTGACATTGAAGAATCTCAATTGCGTTTTAAGCTATATTACTGAAAATATACCTAAGTCTAGCTAAACAAGTGACTCCCAGTCTCTGAAATACGCCAGATTCAGCGATTGTTGCGGACATGTTCGCACTGACAGCGATTTCAGTTTCGGCAAACTAAGATATCGCGGCAGATCCGAAATATTCCACTCCGGCGAGGAACCTAATTTAATTCGACTTATCGACAATATTTCGAGGGTTTTTAGTGTGCAAAAGTTTGGCCCTAATTATAAAGAACACCTTTCCAGCCCCAAGGCTCTCAAAGCCGGAAATTTGCCTAAGCAGTCAAGGAGTTAGTGGTCTACAGGCACATTTTTCAAAATTAGCACCTGAGTTGATTGAATTGTTGAAAGGGTTTGGATAACTCTGATGTCCTTGTCATGTGTGGCAGTTATCCATACCTTCTTGGATAGCTCTTTGTCCCAGCGGCTTATTATGTACTTCTCTATCTTGATTACATGGCCTCCTAAGTTTCTGAACTCGTCCTAGTTACTGAGCTAGATATCATTGATCCACTTCAGATATTTTGAGGCGTCTTACGACATCTAAATATTATAGGGATCTCAATACAAACGATGCTAAACTGTTCGAGGCTCATTAGAGGATCGCCTCGAGGCTCTGACTGACTGACTGCCTGCTTTTGTTTTAAATTAAATTCTAAACTATCTTGCCTTTATCACTAACAACGATCCAAACTTAATATTCCATTTACGGTCAAGTACAGCATAGATTCGAAAAAAGCCCCTGCAATCAATCATATTTGATTTGGCGATAGAAGAGCAGAAGAAAACCAGAATACCATAATACCGAACGACCCCACAGGGAACTCGACAACAAGAAAAACATCTGTGGCTGCATCAGGGGTGCTTGAGGAAGCAGGATTTAGGCTCTGAGAGCCTCGTCAGTTATAGTGCTTTTACTCTGCCTATATCATGTAGATTAGCTCGAAAAACAGCAGTAGGACTATCCCCTGACTGGCTTGTTACCTAATTGATCGAATTCTTTGGCTGCACATGTTTATGTCAAAAAATCGTCTGTAGAAGACATGTATTTTTAACTATGTTTATTCAACCCTTGATCAACTTCTTGCATTCGACTACCTTCTTTATCAGCCTGTGCATTTGTTGAGAAATATTGTTGTTTAGCCTGTCGTGTCGGAATACCCAATAACGCTTCGGCCCAATAACTGAATGATGAACATGTCTGCGTGCATCTCTGGTGGTTTTGATGGTACTTTACCAAAAATTTCCAACTCAAGTTGAAGGAGTCCTTGCCATGGCATCTCCAGTGTCCATCCGTTCCCTGAGATCACAGATGTCAACATACCCCTTCACAAACAGGTTATTGAAATCCTAGTATGCGTCTCTCTTGGTCACGCTCTTACGCCCCACACTATCCTTGTGAGCGAACACTCGCAAGGGGGATTATCTTTACCATGGACGCTTATTACCTTAGGTAATATTAGGTTATACTTTGATATTGTTGCGAAGGAACTAAAGCCAAAGTTACCTAGTAGTTCCAGATTTTATGTAGGTGAGGGCCATGTAACTGCTTTTAATGATTGAACTTTTGAACACTAATATGGGTCGAACTTAAAGAGGGAGCGAAAGCCGATGAGCTGCTGGTAGTATGCTAACTTCGCTTAGCTTCGATGAAAGGTATATCGAACCAGTAAGCATTGGGAACCTAACTGGGCAACTGTTTGGCTGACAATAATATGTATGATATTAGATATAACACTAAATTTTGTCGTATAATTGACTAGTTACAGTATGGCGGCTTGGAGGGCTGATAGTTAGACTAAGGTTTTATTAAATTTGTCCAATAAAAGAACTTTTGAGGATGATTCAACCCGATGTATTGCAGTTTGCACTCGGAATATGGTGACCGATTATTATTAACCTCTCAATATGGTCCAATAGCCAATTTAGGATCCGACTCAAGTGTATCGCTGATACTTTTTACATGCGCATTACTGACTTTTACTCTATAAATTACCCCACATCACAAATACTCTTTCGAACAGCACAGTTATCACCAGATTTGTGCATTTAATCAATTCCAACCCACTATCTCTCCAACACTCACATTATGTTGTCATCCACATAATCAAATAATTTCAAATGTACCCATCACTCGTTCCCCAGAGTGCGGACATTACATAAATAGTAATGGCTACCACCATGGAATACAGAGACAATAATTGAGTTATGGAAGAAGCTCCAAATCAAACAGCCTAACCGACAGTAACGGTCATATCGCAATATTCCCCTCCAACCCTATTATCTTTCGATACCACCTTGTCTCATTCACAAACTTCCCCACTAAATCTCACCCAATCTAGCGATGAAACAAATTTCTGTTCCAGTGACGTCTACCTCAATTCTTCGGGAGATTTAGAGCATACAATTTAAAGATGATTGGCTGACCCAACTGAACTGGAAGGGTGATGGTATTTGTTCAATACTGATATTTGGATAGAATATAAAGGGAATGATTTGATGGCTATTGTATATTAATTATGATCGATGCCATGTACAAAAAATAGCAAGAACTTACCAACTCTTCCTACACCAGCTCTATGGGAAACGTCAACGACGATGAGGGGCAGAACGAGGGAGAGTTCGCCCTATTTCTAACTCAAAGCTTTTCTAACTCATTCGCAGATGAAGAAGAGTTAGACGAATAGGAGATATTCAAGTGGATGGACGACAAAAACATCTAGTTCGGAGACCCAGCCGAGTTCCTCCGAGAGCAGTCTATCCGCAGGAACGTCATCCACACCAAACTGTGCGACAAATCTGCTTCAAGCCTATGCTCCCGAAGACTCACAAAATCACTCATCTTATCATGACATTAACTTTGTGTACTTTATCTTTTACTACTCTTTCCCACTTCCTTTTAGTATTCCCCTACCCTTCGACCTCCTGTTTTACATTGGAAATTTAAGACATTGACGCCTTCGATGTACGCTTCTGATCTGCGGGAGTACATTCCCTGCCTAGTAGTTGGGCGGTGGCATCCAGGCTAACAGTCTAAGTAATTAATTGGATGGCAGCGAGGTGTCTAGGCCGCAACTGGCAGTTCATTTCTAAAATTCTTCCAAAATATTAATGAACAGCCGGAAAGTTCGTTTTATCGGAGATCCCCTCGGAAACGAGCCAGCTGCGTCCAAAGGACTGCAGAAAACCCTCCTCAAAAATATCAGAATGGCCATTCCATTCATGGTGGATCTTCGAACAGCTGGCGGAATGTACTCGGCAGAACGCACTTCCCATGAGCCCCATAAAAACACCAACAGGCAGGAGCTACCCACTTAGATCGAAGACGACGAAGAGCCTACTCTAAGGCTCATCACCAACAAGTCCATCCACTCTAAACTGTCAGGATCGGCCAAATAGAGGGAATACGAGGGCATCGGCGGCGACTACAAGCTCAACAGTAGGAAGGCTAAACCCTACCTAACCACCCTGACCCACCTACCCGAGACAAATACTAACGAGTTCAGATAAATTCCCTTCTAAAAGCATCCAATTAGCAACCCAATCATTTCTGAACTCTCCTCCAAGTCCCTACAACTGCAGGGCTGGTAATTCTCGAAGTAGCACGGCATGGCTAAACTCATAAGTAAAAAGTGCATAGAGTTTACCGATGATGTTGAGCCTCCATAACCTTCATTTAAGTGGCTTCCCAAAGTTCCAGTTCAAGGCCACACAAAGTTGCATGGAGGGAATATTACAAATGCTCATATCCTAAACCGATAGAGTAGCTCAGATGCTTAGGATCCGAATCGTAGCCTTCGTCTGAAGGGTAAATAGAAGCTCAAATCTCCAAACAAAACATCCAAACCATTAAAAACACTGTAGAAGCTCCCAACCAAACTTTCCAATAACCAAAAGTCATCAAACAGTAGGAACAAGTATCCTGCCAAAGACACAAACACCACTGTTCGTAAACCAAAAGCAACACCCAGAACTCAGTTCAAAATCACCAAAAAGAAGAATAAGAAGAATACCAGTCGATCCAAAAGCAAAAAGATTTAAAAGTTACGAACATAGCCATCTCAGCCCAACAAGGCAGACTCCAAATAGGTTAAGGGGCCCTCCAACTTAACAGTTCTAAAGAAAAAAACATAGAACCACATCAGCAAGTTCAACGATAAAGGATCGAATAAGAATAACCCAAGCTCCCTCTCTTCCGACTCCAGACTCAAAGAAAAGACAATTAAGTTGTTATGTGAAGATCTAATCGATCTGACTCTCTCAGAGCTCAGCCAAAACTCACAGAGTATAGCTTGCACGGGTGAAGATTACCAGGGTGGGCACATCAGCAAATTCATCAAATACCATATTACTGACAACTCTGAGCGGGTTCCTATTGACCAGTAAATCCAATAGAACGAAATCTAAACTGAAACTCTCATTCCAAGTGCTGTCTCCTTCAGAGCCAAAGGTATAATCTAGCAACTAATGAACCGCTAGAAGCACACTAAACTAATCCCAAGATCCTCTTTCGATTATTCCATCCTGGTGAATGACAATGGCTCTCTTCCAGCTATTGATCTCAAATAGAACCTAATCTACACCTTTCTGAACAAGATCCACAGACACATGAAGCAGACAACCTCCCGACGGTCGTAATAGCCTCCCCTGATCCTAAAGTCAATGTTCTAATAGAGCTGCCCAGTGTAACTGAAAAGAAGGTAACTCCGGTAGGTGTAGTAGAGCATCACCGAAGCCACCTAAATAGACTTAGCGAGGATAGCACACCGTCGGTTCCACTTTGCCTCCGAAACTCAGTACCTCTCTCTCCTACAGCGAGTATAGAACAACTACCGAGAGCTGGAGCAACACTGATAGATAATAATTATTTGAATAATTAATATGTAGGTAACTGGAACAACCCCTAAAAGGATAGAGTAGAAAAAATAAAAAAAACCTGGCATATGGGATCAGCTGGTGTTCGCCCTTATCCGGCCTCCGAAACATAAGTATAGTCCTAGTCAGCTCGGTACGTGCTCTCACTCACTCAGGAACCAGAATTAACTGTGGGAGGGGTGCTACTTTCACTCGGCAGGACCTACGAGTTACCCACTATTCTCAGGATATCGAAATTAGTCTCTATACTCCTCCTGACAAACCTCATCGGTTACTCCTTTATCTTCACGGTAACTCTTCCTCCAGGCTGGAAGCTCTCAGCTTACTGGAGTACCTACCTAGTGGGTTCGGTCTAGCAGCATTCGACTTTCTAGGCTGTGGTTTGACCAACGATCAGTACATCAGTCTGGGAGTTAGATAAGCCTAGCAAATTGCTACAGTTGCTGAGTATTTGCAAGTGTGTGGGTATTACGTGCTGTTGTGGGGACGTAGCATGGGAGCTGTAAGTGCCTTACGTTATGGAAAAACTGACATAATTGTGGCTGACTCTCCCTTCGTTAGTTTGTAAAAAATCTGTAAGGAGACAGCCCAAGATCAGAAACCCAAATACTTTCCTGGGTGTATGGTACAGTGCTGCTTCCCTGTAGTATTTTCGAAATTACGAAAAGATGTTAAAAAGCGTGCTGACTTCGATATGAAGGATCTTAACACCAAGAAAGCCATTGCAAATATCGACAAATCGCAATGCCTAGTCTTCCTGTCTGGCACCTAAGATAAACTCATTAACCATAAACATTCAAAATAACTCTACTAAGCGTTCGAGGGGGAGAACAAGCGAATACACCTGTTTCAAGGGACACACAATTCTAAAAGGCCAAGAGAGACTTTGCTTTCGGTGATGGAATACATCTAAGAAATGGCTAACCGTTACGATTTTGTTCCTCCTGCCATTGACACTTAAGATATTCATGTTGAACTCTGATACTTTTATTTTAGAATTCACTGCAACTGCACCCCTCCTATCCATAATTTCTATATGTCTAAAATTAAAGAGAACACCCTCAGTCTGAACCTGCCCCACGTCAATACCTCTCCACATTTAACAATTGCCCTTGCAAAACAAGATGGAGCTAGAAGCAACTCTCAACGTGCAGATTCATAGGGGAAAGAAGTAAATTCGGCATCCCTTAGTAAAATGAAGAATGCCAGATCGGAAATATTGAAAATTCCCAAAGCTCGTCAGCTTTTGAATATGGATAAACATGTCTATGTGCAGGATGTGTAGAAGAGAATAGAGTTGCTGGGGGACCTAAGAGAGTAGAACTATAAACCTTAGCTAATGTCAGAGTTGCATAGTCTATGTAAGCAGAAGCCTCAGAAGAAGAATCGCAGACACAAAACGAACTTCAAGGTCCCTCTTACAATCAAGAATGTAGACCGCATGAATAAGATAGTACAGGAGCACATCGACAAGAACAGGAAGTACATGAATGAATAAGTTGTTATTCTGAAATAGTACGAGAAGACTGCGCCTTTTGACCTTAACACTCTCAAATTTTTCGACGAGCTAAACGAAGTGAAGAGGGTGTGCAAAGAGCGTTTCAAATACGATCGGGGCAACCTTTCTAAAAACAATTTAGTACTTTAGCATGTAATCCTGCAGCGTAACGTCAAAAGATAGCTGAATCTACAGAAGAAGAAATAAATTAAGGTGCACGCCAAAAACGTTATGGATAGCCTTTGATTACTCTATATTGTAATTTTCAATCAATAATCATACACCATGTACAAGGCTCTTGGACTAGTTTTGTTGGTGCTTGTTCTGGGACAATGTTGTAACGTCACTCCGAACTCTCTGCCCACTGTTGATGGAGAAATGAAGCTTCTGGCTCAGATAAGCAACGGACAGAAACTCATCATCGGAGATATTAACTCCAAGGATAGACTCTTCGTGGCTAAGCTTTCGGGTACTCCCTTTGAAATGGGCAAAGCTTTCGGAACCCTCTTCAAGTAATAACTGAAGGAGCAGCTCAACAACTTCTTCGGGTACTACTCCGGCCAGGTACTGCATTCCTCATTTAGATCGAAAGTGCCATTGAAAGTAAGCTTCCCAAGTTCCTAGCCGAAAGAATAACCAAGGGTACTGTAGGTCTTCTGCGTACAGTTTTGGACCTGAACATCCTAATTACCAAGAAATATACAAATCCCAGGTATTACCAGGAAATCGCTGGTATCGCTGCTGGAACAGGAGAATCCGCCCAGGATATCAAGAGAATTAATTTAGTACCCGAACTTATCAAGGCTGCCTGCACTGTGATTGGACTATGGGGACCAGCCACTGCCAGTGGAAATACTCTTCATATGAGAAGTCTCGACTGGGATAAGGACAACCCTATCAACAAATACCCTGTCGCTATTGTTTACTTACCTACCGATCCTAAACTTAAGGCTCATGTCAATGTTGCTTGGGTTGGCTTCGTTGGATCTTTGACTGGAGTCTCTGAGACACTCACAATTGGTTAGAAAGTTTGGCTCCCTCCTAAAAACTCAGTGTCAATGACACGATATGGAAACCCATGGACCTACGTCTTCAGGGATGTGTTGTATGATACTGACAATCTGTAAGATGCCATCAACCTGCTATCTAAAACTCACAGAACATGTGCTATCCACATCGGGTTGGGTTCCCTTAAAGACCATTCTTTCAGAATGATCGAGTACGCCTACAAAACTCTCAACGTTTACAACGACACCAATTACGATCACTATAACAACAAATCTCACCCACAAAAGCCAGGAATGACCTACTGGGATAAGCACGTTCAACCAAGTGGTGACGACTGCGTTGCACAATTGCTAGCAGATGTAATACCTAATATATTTAGAACTCACGTTACGGAAAGTGGGATGCTGAATCCCTATGGAGAACAGTGGGCCTATCACACCAGACAGGAGACACTCAGTTGGTGGTTTTCGACTTATAAAATCGCAAGATGCTTGTGAGCTACAGTGAGCAGGGTACCGGTCAAGAGGCCTACCGACGCCGTCCGATTGAGGTCGACTTAACGTAACTGATGGAACGGTTCTGATTGACTGATAAATTACGTATCGATTCTGAAGAATATTGAATTATTAATGAGAGGAACTCTATACATCAAACCACTTAGAGCGAGCCTCCGCTACGACACTAGAGTATTTCTGCGAATGTGCCCATTCTGTATTTTCAACATGGATGGGCAAACAGGCACAACACGACCCTGTGGCAATGGTGGTAAGGCTCCCAGCTGGTAGGGTCAGGTAATCTAGTTACAGAAGAAGGAAGTAGGGTTTCGTATTCTATTGTTAAAGGTGGATATTGTAGATTAGCAACTCTGGTCTGACTAGACTATCGGGTAAGTGTCGATTCAAGTCGATAGATAACTTGACTTAACCAAAAGGAGCAGTCGACCTGTAATGGCGTTCATAATGAGGAAAGGCCAGAACATAGGCGAGCTGAACTTAGAGCTGGAATGGTAACCAACTCCCATCTCTAGGAATACGGCACCGTCCAGAAATATAATGAGCGGTGTTCCTGAATCCAGGAATAGTCAACCTTCGATGAACCACTCATCACACGCCAATGATAGGAGGGAGGTTAACCCCAGGGTGAGTCTACCTCCCCTACCCACATTCAACCAAAACCCACAGGTTATCCGCAATTTTAATGCATAACAAATGGACAGGCTCCTCGAGTGACAATTGCATACAGTATGACTAAGTCTATTCCGAACATACTTAGTAGTTTACAAATATTAAATAAGTTATGAACTCTGCACAGTTTAGAACTATCGATCCAGGGCTGCTAGCTATGCTGGGGGAGCAGGCTGACAGGCTGGACAGCCTCTATAAAAAGGTCGATGTCACCAAATCTAGGGCAGTCAACCATAAAAATAGACTACAACAGGATCTGGAGATTATTGAAGATGGGGTGCAGTCTGCCAGGCTTGTTCTTCCCCTCCTCAACAAACCCTACCATTAATCCCGATCCCCTCAACCAAGATCCAATTCAAGTAAACTGTAAAATATTTATGGTAACCGTAACAGGTCCTTGCTGACATCAGCGAACAAAATTACTCTACCGATAATGTAGAGGATCACTCCACACCTCTCACCAGCGGATATCTTTGTTCCAAAGAAATAATAAAAATTGCTAGTCAATCTCGACGCTTTTTATGTTGAGCTACACTCTATCCTTACAAAACCGGTTCCAATAAACGAAATATTTCACTATGATCGCAAAAGTAAGGAGCTTAAAAAGCAGTACTCCCACCTCAGCCACTTTCCCAAGGAATACTACTTAACTCATTGCAAGCTTGATTTGACTCTCGTTGATATCAAAAAATGATGACCTGCCTACTCTGCTCGTATTCCTACTCCACTAAAGTATCTGCTATTGATATTTATCATCATGTCAATTTGTAAAGCGTTAATTGCAAATCGTAATTGCAAGCCAAACTGACTTTTGTCCCAAATTATATTTATTTATGAAGGAGAACCGCCCAAATATCTTCCGGCTCCTCAACCCAGAGCTACCGACACTCCGGTTGGTCAGCAACAGCGCCAGAAAACGATCTAATCCTCTTAGGGATCTCGCCAGAGTCACTACTACAGCTGTGAAGAATAATAAATATATCTACCTCGATTTAGTTGACAGTAAGGTATCTGGGATCTTAGACACCGGCATCAGACTCCTAGAGAAGACCCAGTAAAACTGTGAGTATGACTCCGATGAGGACTGCGAAAAGCTCGGAGATTTATGCATAGCCAATCTTAAGAATCTATCGAAGGGCAGCCAACAAATGTACAGATATCTAGATGGACTCAAATCCGACCGCAACAGGAAGTAGAAGGTTGAGTCTGTTCTGAATGGGCGTTTCGGCTGCAAAACTCCCCGATGCAGCTATTCTAAATCTCCCGTATAAATGACCTCCCAAGTACTCCTTGACATATGTAGTAAATAGAGAAGTTCATTGAGTAAATCAAAGATAAAGCATTAACAGACAAACTCAATCATGGTGAACGGTAACTCACCAAAAAGATTACCGTGTTGGGTGAGGCTACCCCTCGAAACTATCGGCATATGATAACTTCCAAAGTGACAACCCAATCTGAGATCTAAGAGTACGCTAGAATAAATAACGTGCTGTCTAACATCAAATAGATTACTACCAGCAAAAATATTTCCTGTTTTCCACGGCTCTCTAATAAATCTGCCTCTCTGTAGTTGCGGCATGCCAAAAGGAGGCTGCAATGATTCACTTTCTTCCTTATAAAAATATATAATGTATGTTTAATACCCACGCAAAAAAATTGTCCTCGACACCGTTGCTAAGCTACTCCAGGACGGATCCTAGCATATTCTGTTGGAGCTGGGTCAGCAAGAGAATCATCGACCGTTTAGAAGATAGTGGGCTCACTACAACTCTCAAAAACATTTGAGGAAGGCTTAGGTGACCTAAAATGGTACAGAGGGTAGCGTCGACTGGAGGAAATAGATGATAAAGCAGAAGATTAAAGATAGGATTAGCCAAGGGTAGATGGCCAAGAGTGTTCGACCAACTACTACATGTACAGCTGCAAGCCCTGCAAGATCGTCACGACCGGGTACTCAACTCAGCTGGTTGAGACCTAATACTAGGAATACCCGAAAACCCTTGTAGTCGCCCTTAGAAATGAGCCCTGCATAGCCTTTGAGTGTCGAAGACTAGGCCAGAGCAATTAACAATTAGCACCAATAAAACGAAAACGATAACTTAGAATATGAAATGGGTCAGATGTAGCTTCCCGAATAGCCAGAACATAACACTCCCAGAATAAATCCTCTCTAGACCATGAAGCGACTCAGCTACAGCAGCCAACTCTCAAATAAGCACTAGTTTTTGAGAAAGGGGTCTATGGTAACTAAAAAGGTGTTCATAAATCTGCTGAGTAATTGCAAAGTTGAGAAGAAAGGCCTGTTGGAGAGTACAGCACCTTACAACTAAAAATATCTGAGGAATCTCAACCAAGTAGTGCCTGCTGGGTTCGAGCTTGAAGTGGGAAAATAGGAACTCAAGAAAATAGTTCGAATTATGAGGGGACCCCAACCTTTAAACAATAAACCAAACAGTGCCTTTTTCAGAAGCATACCGGTTAAAAAGCCAGTTATTCCTCAATTAGTCTCGCCTCAACATCAAAAATCAACATCTCTGTTAACGATCCGAAGTAGATCTCGAAGGGGAGAAGTTACAGGCTGGGAGATTGTATGAAACATAATATAGTGAAGTATGTACTTACAAGAACATTCAAAAGTACTTTTTGTAACCCTTTTCAAACAGATTCTGCTCAAACCTTCGTAATTCGTAAAGCTCTTCAGGAAGTTGCTTAGAGCTCCCGATACTCTCTTTCATCAGTATCGGTTCTAGCTCTTTGTTGATGGGGATATGGTGTTTTGCTATTATATCCTTCGCAATTCTGTCGCTCTTCATCATCATCTACCGAATAGACAGCTGCCTTGGGCTCTTCGTAAATTCCTGACTCTGTATTCCCAGCTGCTAGCCAAAACCACTTTCCTCCTTCTCGTCAATCTGCTCGTAGAACTTTGTCAGACCTGATATTTTAGGTTCGGGGAGTTCTCTGGCTATCTTGATCACCTGTGAAGGTCTGCCTGCTTCCACGCTTTCGGATCTATATCCTCTATTGGATTTTTATCGCCTCTACAAAAACTTTCTGGGTGAGAGTTGTTTTATGTCATACCGTTGTCCCTTCTGCTGCATATCCTGGAAGTAGTCCACGTTAAGTCGTGATGGCGATAGGTGCCTTTTGGAGTTTTCAGTTAGAAGATACCTCCGGGGACTCTTAGAGCGTCTGAC
Organism: Hydropsyche betteni; assembly: GCA_028571205.2. NCBI lineage: Eukaryota > Metazoa > Arthropoda > Insecta > Trichoptera > Hydropsychidae > Hydropsyche > Hydropsyche betteni. The sequence continues at coordinate 14,357 of JAOXNN020217039.1, forward strand.
CTCAACCGGCACAGGTGCCATTTTACGTGTTTTAGAGTTGCTCTCATAGTAGTAAGAGTCGGTGTTCCTCCATTTGTCAGACATATGCGATGGCTTGGTCTCCGTTTGACAAAACTCAGAGGGTGGTTGCAAGTACTTCTCTGAACGGCTGTATCCTCTTTCCTGGAAGTACTTAGAGGGGGCGCTACCTTCTCTGTGTCTGTCGTAGTCTGATGGAGGGGTGAGGGAAGTTTAGGGTTGTTTTCCAAATCTAAATGTCATGCGCAATATTTAGTTTATTTGCCAACGCCTGCTGCTGCTTCAAAACGTCTGCTGACGATACCCTGCTTAAATCTGCTTAATAAGTTGTCAATAATTTAAATTGAGCTGTGGCTTTTACAAAGATTTTTCCATACTATGATTAGCTACAACATCGAATAGGGATTTTGGCTGCGATTGGCTATTATATTCGTAATAATCTTACAGAAAGGCACGAACTTGTTGTAGTTATGTACAACAATTGACTCTTTAGAATATTCGAGAATCAAATAACCAAAATATATTTTGATCTATTTGATTCATCTCAGTAACCAAGCCTGTAAAATAATCAATACTGGGATGTGTTTCAGTAGTATCTAGATCTCAGCTCAACTAACTTTTGTTTGTATGAAACTCTAAAAAGACCTCAATTATAAGGCAAGGGGTCGTCAAGTTTTTATGAGTTTTTAACATCAATTACAATCCTCGATTTACTAAAACTGTACAATATTAATAGTCTAATTAATATAACTTCTCCCAATGAGCATCAGAACAAAAAAGTTAACATAGTAAGAGGACTAAATTAGCTTCCACCCTCCTCCCTTTGTTGAGCTCGACAAGTTTACCTCTGCCTACTATCAGGACCCCACAGAATAGGACTATGCCATTAACCGCGCGTTCCAGGCAGGCAACTATAACTATATTCGTAAGCTGCCTGAGCAGTTCAAGCACGGAGAAGTACTCAACCAGCGTATTGACAGAGTAAGAGGGCAAGTGGATGTTGAATCCGACCAGCGGAAGAAGCCTTACGAGGAGAAGCTCATCTAGCAAGCTTAAAGATCAAAGACTAAAAAACTGGAGAAGATTGGAACTCTCGGATTCTTCGAGTTGTTTCCTTACAGAGAGTCAGAGTACAGCCTGGCCAAAAAGCTTGCGTTTGAGGAGCAGTTGCAAAGCACCAATAAACGAAAGGAAATCAGCGACCTCGATTTTAGACCGGCTGATGTGGAGAAAAAGGCTAAGTACTAAGACCCCTTCCGGTTTCACGACAAACTAGACTTGCGTCCTAGAGACAACTCCGATTATCACTATCCTTTCCATCTGCATGAGTAACAGCCAATTAATTTAGCGATACCTTTGACGCCAAACGATAATCAGTTACCAGACAACGGATAGTATCAGAGGCGACCAGACTTGCAGGTCCCTTTATCCCTTCGATGCAATAAAAGACCCTTGACTTTATCCATAAAACCAAATTGGAGGATATCCTGACCGATATTGAGTTCGCTCTCAAGAAACAGATGAAGGACTACGCCTACATTATAGGTGTTAACAAGAGAGACCATATTGAAATCTTGTTCGAAGACATACACGACAGGGACCTCAAGCTGAAAGCTTACATGAGCACGTTTTGTGAAAATGAGCACATGACTAAATACAAGCTACGAAGAGACCTGTAGAACTGGGGAATAATTGAGAACAAGTACATACTTTTCACCATAATCCCTCCTTGGGTGAGTGGCGGCGGAATAACGATGCCAACTGCCACAACTATTAGTACCAGCAAGTACCATTGATTATGTAGGTATGTATTCTGTAGAATGGTTTTATCCTTTTTTATTAAGTATTGTTTATTTTTAAATTGGTATTACCATTTATAAAGTAACTTACTACCCAAAATGGTAT